>BQNB010015012.1:65063-74026 GCA_026074375.1 Tanacetum coccineum
CGCGCCCCCCCCCCCCCCCCCCCCCCCCCCCCCCCCCCCCCCTCCCCCCCCCCCACCCCCCCCCCACCCCCCACCACCCCCCTCACCCCCCCCCCCCCCCCCTCCCCCCGCCTCCCCCACCCCCCCCACTCCCCCCCCCGCCCCGCCCCCACCACCCCCCCCCCGCCCCCCCCCCCCCTCCCCCCCCCCTACCCCCACCCCACCCCCCCCCCACACCCCCCCCCCCGCACCCCCCCCCCCCCCCCCCCCACCCCCCCCCCGCTCCCCCCCCCCCCACCCCCCCCCCCCCCCCCCCCCCCCCCCCCCCGGTCCCCACCTCCCCCCCCCCCCCACCCCCCCCCCCCCCCCCCCCCCCCCAACCCCCCCGCCCCCCCCCCCCACCCCCCCCCCCCCCCCCCCCACCCCCCCCCCCCCCCCCCCCCCCCCCCCCAACCCCCCACACCCCCCCACCCACACCCCCCCCCCACCCCACCCCCCACCCCCCCCCCCCCCCCCCCCCCCGCCTCCCTCCCCCCCCCACCCTCCCCCCGCCCCCCCCCCCCCCCCCCCCCCCCCCCCCCCCCCACCCCACCCCCCCCCCCCCTCCCCCCCCTCCCCCCCCCCCCCCCCAACCCCCCCCCCCCCCCCCCCCCCCACCCCCACCCCCCCCCCCCGCCCCCGCACACCCCCCCACCCCCCCCCCCCCCGCAACCTAATCTATCTCTCTACCCCCCCCCCCCCCCCCCCCCCCCCCCCCACACCCCCCCCCCCCCACCCCACCCGCCCCCCCCCCCCCCCCCCCCCCCCCCCCCCACCCCCCCCCCCCGCCCCCCCCCACTCCCCCTCCCCCCCCCCCCTCCCACAACCCCCCCCCCGCCACCAACCCCCCCCCCCCCCCCCCCCCCCCCCCCTCCCCACCCCCCATGGGGGGGGGGGGGGGGGGGGGCCCCCACCCCCCCCCCCCCCCCCCCCCCCCCCCCCCCCCCCCCCCACCCCCCCCCCCTCCCCCCCACCGCCCCCCCCCCGGGATGGTGCAACTATAAGCCATCCAAAGTATAAAGGTAGTGCAACTATAAGCCACCTAGTAAAGAATGGGTTAGCATGCTTCGCAATATCTCATTATTAGCTAACCCATTATGATGATATGATTAGATTTTCACACTTATAGACTTGGACTATGGATAGACAGTAGCTGGTTATGGATACCTTAGATTATATAGGACTATTTGTTTTGTGTTTTTATCGTAACACCAATTAAATGTGTATCCCATGTCTATCTAAACACTTTATATCACCCAATAAACTTGTGTTACATCACCTATGTTTCCTTTAAGAATTGTTTAGACCCTAACTCTAACTGGTGCAGATTTGTGTACTTCTGAATACATGCTATGACTGTGAAGATGAGCGATCACCCCGAAAATGAACACTTAAACTAGTTGAGAGTTGAGTGGATTTTGATTCCCTTTTCGTAAGGTGTTTGACTTTGATGTTTCTAGCATAAGTCTTTTATAGATTCATTTCTTTGAGTTAAATCAGAGAAATCTTTTTATAAACTATTCTAACAGGTCTACTTGAGGGCAAGCAAAAGTCAAGTGGGGGGATATTTGACAACATCAAATATTTGAAACTTTTTAGTGTCAATTTCCCCACGAAAATACTTGCAATTGTCTTATAAAAATTTGAATTCGATATATTTACGGTTATTTAGCTGTTTTCAGGTAAAATGCAAGTATGTGACAAGAAACACGAGAAATGGACAATAAAATGAAGAAAATACAATTCTTTCGAGACATTACGGTGTAACCCCTACGATAGTGTTACGCCGTAACCTATTCAAGGCAATACACGTCATTTAGAGACATTATGATGTAACCACACGCAAGGTTTACGCCGTAACATTATTATTATGGAAGGTTGAGTCATCCGAGTCAGCATTACTGCGTAATATGGACATTTGATTACGCCATAACATTTTTTAAGCCTGCAATATAGACAGTACGCGTCAGCAGTTTATGGCGTAAACCCCTAAAAGGTTACGTCGTAAAGTATTTGAAACCTTTAAATAGAGGCCTCATTCAGACACTTTGACATCAACCATTCTACATCAGTTCAAAGGGGTGACCAAGGCCTTCATAGCTTGAAGAATTCCACTAGAAGTCCAAGGGAGATCATACTTATCTTACTTTTGTATTTAATTATTCATAAACCACTTCTGTAAGAATTATGAGTTTTCAATCCAAGATTACTTTTATTTCTTGCTTTGTTCTTGCTATGAGCGGCTAAGCACTTCAAGTGCTGGCCTAGTCATGAATTTACTATCGTTATAATGTTTGTTTCCTGTTAGATCATGGTTTCGTTGGATATCCTTTGACTATCGTGTACCCCTGGGTTTTGGTAGTATTGCGTGTGGTTTAGATCATGTTAATCCTATTATTAGATTACCAATTAAACATGGGATTAGCAGGGGTACTAGGGTAGGTTTGAAACCCTATCCCTAGTGTAGGAAATAACCAAGTTACCGCCTCTATCACTTAATATACTTAAAAAGCACAAGAACTCTTTCAGAGAGGGTTAATAATCTGTATAGGTTATTAGACTAGTTCTGGGGATAGATGGGATTAATCACTATGACCTGGTTGTCCTACCTTCGTGAATTTTGGGGGATTTGGGATCGCAGGAATTATAGGACAGACTAAATATATCTATTTAGGTCTGTCGACTTCAGAAACCACTGATGAAACTATGGTGTAACATTGCACAGGAAAACATAGTTATAACGGTAGTAATGAAATGGCTAGGTTAGTACGCTTCTCTCCCTGATTACTTTTATCGCTTTTACTTTTTGTATATTTACTTTCCTGTTCATCTCAAAATCAATCTTTAAACCATTCTCAAAACGTGACACTTTCAAATTAAAACTAATAACACTTAGCTCTTGGGACGACCTCGGATTTACCATCTCTACACTACTCACGATCGGGTTCTCTGCCCGTTAGTGCGTTTGTCAGGTGAATCGAGTTTTATAAATTTAAAACTTGAATAAAATATATTTTAACAAAAATACGCATCATCGATTGTGATCACTTTTTTAGGCGTGCTTGCGCTTTTTTGTGGATGAGGAAGAAGAAAAAAAGGAAGTAGAAGCATAAGAAACTGGATTTGATATTAAGATGGACAATGAATTTGAAATGGGTACCGGGCCTAAAAGATTCACATACCATGAATTAGCTCGGGAAACTGGTGATTTTGCAGAGAATGAGAAGCTTAGAGAGGGCGGTTATGGTGGTGTTTACAGAGGTTTCTTGAAAGATTCCAAAATGTTTATTGCGGTGAAAAAAGTATCAAAGAGTTCGAAATATGGGATCAAGGAGTACGCATCAGAAGTTAAGATCGTTAGTAGATTGAGACACAAAAATCTGGTGCAATTAGAACTCCTGCTGGCTTACGAATATATGGAAATTGGAAGCTTAGATTCACATCTTTTCAAGGCCAAGAGCTTGTTGACATGGGGCACAAGGTACAAAATTGCACATGGTCTTGAGTCTGCATTGTTGTATTTACATGAAGAATGGGAGAAATGTGTTCTGCATAGATACATTAAATCTAGCAATGTTATGTTAGATTCAAACTTCAACTCAAAGCTTGGTGATTTTGGGTTAGCTAAGTTGGTTGACCATGAGAAAGGCTTATAGACAACAATGTTGGCTGGGAACTTGGGTTACATGGCTCCTTAATGTGGTGACTGGAAAGGTAAGCAAGGAATAAGATGAATTTAGCTTCGGAGATGTCGCTTCTCTTTGTTTGGTTCTTACTTTTTTTCTTACTGTTGTAGATAGCTGCATAATGGCTCAAAACCATCAGCTTATACTTTTCTGTTGTTTAATTTTGGAATACTTTTATTTTGGATGCTATTATAAAGAAAATGAATTTTTTTTCATGTTTATCGAGTAACATCCTTATATTTACTTGTTAACAACTAAGTTTTAGTTAATTGTTTTGCAATTTTTGTTTTGAATAGTGATAAATGAACGTGTTTATTAGACTAAAGGTACTATTTATTAGATGATGAAATTAATTTTACGGCATCAAAGTTTAGTTCTAACAACACACATATCCTAACATATAATGGAGTGGTAAGAATATAATAGAACACCGTAAATCATCCTATTATGTGATCTATTAGAACCTCATTTTGGTCTTATAAAACAATTTTATGAGACTAAAGAATTAGTTTTATAATGTTTGTGTTTATTAGGACTCTTATAAGTGTCCTAAATATCTATTACAACCCTCACATAGAGGACACGTTTATATTGGTCCTATTAGCTTAAAGATCCTATAAGGAATATTTTAAAGGACACTAACCAGCATCCTAACCCCCCCTTTTCTTGTAGTGGTTGCTCAATATCCAGAGCCTCAGTAAGCACATCAGCAATCTTCTGAGAAGACTGAATTTTCTCAGTTTTAATAACACCACTAGCAACTTTCTCTCTTACCAAATGGACATAAATTTCAAAATGTTTAGATTTTACATGCAACACAGGGTTTGCAGCAATCTGCAAAGCTGAACTGTTATCACAATACATGATAATTGATAATAAGTCTTTTACTCTGAACTGTTGTCACAATACATGATAACTGGTAATAAGTCTTTTACTCCCATATCACCTAACAAGTTAGATAACCAAATGACCTCACAAGTAGCAGAAGCCATGCTTCTGTACTCTACCTCAATAGAAGATCTAAACAAAGTAGACTGCTTTTTTCTTTTCTAGGTTACTAAAGAATCACCCAAAAACACATAATAACCTGATATAGACTTCCTTGTAGCATGACATCTTGCCGAATCAGAATCAGCATAAGCTCTTAATTTGAGATTACCACTCTTGTTAATTTGAATACCACTCCTTAGAGAACCCTTAAGATATCTTAAGACTACCAGGACAGCGTCCAAATGTGATACAAGAGGAGCATGCATATACTGACTTAAACAATGCACATCATAAGATATATCAATCCTTGTGTTAGTAAGATATATAAGCTTACCCACAAGCTTCTGATAATTTCCAATATTATAAGCAAATGATCATCATCAGTTTCAATATGATTAAGAGTAGTGTTTTTATGCAGATGAGTATCAACATGTTTAGCAACAAGTAAACCATACTCATGTAAAAGCTCAAGACAATACTTCCTTTGACTTAAACAAATTCCCTCCTTATTATCCAAAACTTCAATACCAAGAAAATACTTCAATTTTCCTAAGTCTTTAATTTGAAATTTAGACTTAAGAAACAACTTAAACTTCACAATTTTAGTAAAATAATTACCAGTTATCAAAATATCATCCATATATACAAGAAGAGCAATAAACACTTTATCAGACTTCTTAGTAAAAAAAGAATAATCAAACTTGGACTGAACAAAACCATTTTCAAGAAGAGCCATTGTCAACTTAGCATTTCATTGCCAGGGGCTTCACTACAAGAAAAAAGGAGGGGGGGGGGGTTTAGGACGCCGATTAGTTTCCTTTAAAATATGATTATAAGACCTTTAAGCTAATAGGACCAATATAAACGTGTCCTCTATGTGAGGGTTGTAATAGATATTTAGGACACTTATGAGAGTCCTAATAAATACAAACATTATAAAACTAATTCTTTAGTCTCATAAAATTGTTTCATAAGACCAAAATAAGGTTCTAATATATCACATAACAGGATGCTTTACGGTGTTGTATTATATTCTTAGCACTCCATTTTGTGTTAGGACGTATTCACGAGTCCTTAAAGATACTTTCATAGGATGAAAGAGTATTGCATAAACACGTATATGAGTACTAAAAAATGGGTCTTAATATATATGTGTGTTGTTAGAACCAAACTTTGATGCCATAAAAATAATTTCATCATCTAATAAATAGTACCTTTAGTCTAATAAACACGTTCATTTACCCCTATTCAAAACAAACAATGCAAAACAATTAACTAAAACTTAGTTGTTGACAAGTAAATATAAGGATGCTACTCGATAAACATGAAAAAATTCATTTTCTTTATAATAGCATCCAAAATAAAAGTATTCCAAAATTAAACAACAAAAAAGTATAAGCTGATGGTTTTGAGCCATTATGCAGCTATCTACAACATTAAGAAAAAAAGAAAGAACCAAACAAAGAGAAGCGACATCTCCGAAGCTAAATTTATCTTATTACTTGCTTACCTTTCTAGTCACCACACATTCAGGAGCCATGTAACCCAAGTTCCCAGCCAACATTGTTGTCTGTAAGCCTTTCTCATGGTCAACCAACTTAGCTAACCTAAAATCACCAAGCTTCGAGTTGAAGTTTGAATCTAACGTAACATTGCTAGCTTTAATGTATCTATGCAGAACACATTGCTCACATTTTTCATGTAAATACATCAATGCAGACTCAAGACCATTTGCAATTTTGTACCTTGTGCCCCATGTCAACAAGCTCTTGGCCTTAAAAAGATGTGAATCTAATCTTCCAATTTCCATATATTCGTAAGCAAGTAGGAGTTCTAATTGAACCTGATTTCTATGTCTCAATCTACTAACGATCTTAACTTCTGATACGTACTCCTTGATCCCATGTTTTGAACTCTTCGATACCCTTTTCACCGCAATAAACGTCTTGGAATCTTTCATGAAACCTTTGTAAACACCACCATAACTGCCCTCTCCAAGCTTCTCATTCTTCGCAAAATCACCAGTTGCTCGAGCTAATTCATGGTATGTGAATCTATTAGGCCTGATACCCATTTCAAATTCATTGTCCATCTCAATATCAAATCTAGTTTCTTTTGCTTCTACTTCCCTTGTTTTCTTCTTCCTCATCCACAAAAAAGCACAAGCACGCCTAGATAAGTGATCACAATCGGTAATCCAACAACTAATCCAATCTTGCTATTATTTCCTTTGCTATTATTTCTATTCATCGGTTCCACTTGAGCAGCACTAACATAATACCCCTCTATGTCTTTCAAACATAATTCCTCTATGAATTTGGCATAACTCGGACTGGGATTCGAGGATCTTGATTTGTAAGAACCGAATCCCAAAAATGGTCTCGGTTGGCTGACATCGAAACCCATGTTCTCTCACCATACTTAATTATCCCACACAGAAGCATAGGTATTGTGAGGAAGGGTACAAGTATGTTGTTCCATGCCAAAAGAGTGATGTAGATAGATGCATCTGTTTGTACTAAAAGCCCAAGCAAGTGTCATAACCATAATTCATTATCTGCCAATGCAAAAGCAATGATGGCGTCTGGCCCACCAAGGTGAAGCTGCAGATATGGGGCCCAGAACGCCATCAACATTAGGTCTCCATACTCATTTTTGGTATTATCAGAGCTGCTGGAGTTTCCTTGTTGGCCAACCAGGAGACCAAGGGCTACTGTTGCGATCCAATCTGCCATTAAGTAGGCACACCATATAAATATTCTGATACTTCTTTTAGCAATATACTTTCTTCAGTTACCGCTATAGATTAATGCTATTTGCAGTGATAGACTGACTAGTACCAATACTTTTAGCTCCCATTTGTTTCATTCTTTCCTCACAGTATCTGGGAAGACCTCGACCAGTCTCCTTTTATGGTCAACTATGATCAAACTGCTCAAAACTATAAAAAAAATCAGGTAAGATCTTTAAAATATAAGTATAGCAAATAATATATTGTGTTTTTGTGTTGAGTTACTGTTGAGCACCATTATTGATAATTTCTGGACAGACTGGCTTGGTGAAATTGGTTCTGTATGAATTGGAAGTTAGATGTAAACTCTCAAGTTGACATGTTGGCTTTGATCTTCCAGTGGGAAATGGCTTTGGGCCAAAGCCACCCAAATTCGTAACCTAGTAAGTGCTACGTCTGCGATCAATGATATCAAATATTATAAACTCGTGGTTCATAATATCTATCAATTTTTAAGTAATTATAAATACGGTACCACATTATTTTTTCGAAAAGAGATCCAGTCGCTGTTGAAAATCCAAAAATAAATGAAACACTAAGATTGCTCGAAGCAGAATCATATGTAATCCAAACTTGACAAACTCCCCCGCTAGTTACATTGCTCAGCCATTTTTTAGTCCAAGTTATAGTACAGATTAAAAGATGATAAACTTTTAGTAAAAATCATATTAAGTCTGATTAAATGTAGGTACATTCACCCGTGATATGCTTTTATCAAAAAAGAAACAAGTATACAATAAAAAATGAAGAGTTGAAAGATATTTCCAACTTAGTTTCAGTTATAGCAATACTAGTAAATAAGACAGTTAGTGAAAAGGCATCTAAAATATATAAACAATAAATGATTAAACACAAAATGGAGACACCATACTAACCATGAAAGAGGACATCACTGAATGTTTAAGGAACATCAGATACATAAAAATATCGGATTATACTAAGGATTACAAGGCAATGGAAGTCATTGTTACGAAAGATATGAGAGAGCAAACAAGTGCATCTGATGTAGTGGTCTTTCCTCATTTAAAATCCCTTTCACTTATCGATCTACCAAACGTTGTGGGTTTCTTTTTGGGGATGAATGAATTCATATGGCCAACATTGGAAAAGGTTGTGATCGTTGAATGCCCACAAATAACAGTGTCCACTTATGGTCAGTCTACAACTTCAAAGCTTAACTACATAAATACAAGCTTAGGCATTCATAATGTTGAATGCGGCTTTAACTTTCGTGTGACCACCACTTCGTATCCGGTATTGTTTTCATTTTTGGGAAAAAAGAAAAAAACCTTCCCATGTCAGATTCTTTTTGTAGGATCCCGATTAACACTTCATAACACGCTTCAATCAAGAAACTAGAAAAGAGAAGATTGTTTAGAGAGAGAAAGAGGAGAGACAAATGAGAGAAAAGAGATATTAGATTTTAGATAGATATGAGATAGATATTTTCTTAGTTAGAAAATATCTATATATATACC
>BQNB010015013.1:0-12875 GCA_026074375.1 Tanacetum coccineum
TAAAAGTTGTGTCTTTTCGGTGATAACTGCCTTTTGGCGGTTATAACTGTCAAAGACAGTTGGGTTGGGATTTTGACCCGTTTGACCCATTTGTTTGGGATTACCGGTATTTTGGGTTTGACCCAATATTCTCCCCCGTAATCACAAACGATGCGTCTTGTCTTCAAAGCAGTGTAGGTTCCGTATCAGTGTCATAGGTGAGATGAGTTTCTTCTTGCTTGTATTTGTTGTTTTTCCACCTCGTGCATTGTTTCGCGAAGTGTCCATGCTCTCCACATTCATAACACCTGATCTTGCTTTTATCTTGAGTTCCTTGACTCGTACTTGCTCTCCGTTCATTTGGATTATCTTGCCACTTCATGCTTTCCTTGCTTTCTTTGTTGAAGCCTTTACTTCGCCATTTTCCATAGTTCTTGTTGTTTGAGCTTGTCATGAGAAGCTTGTCTTGATCATTTGCCTCTAGCGTGTCTTGACTCTTTATTCGTTCTTCATAAGCTGTTAGTCTTCCAATGGCTTCTTCAAATGACATTTCGTCTAGGTCTTGATATTGTTCTATAGTTGCTACGATTGGTAAAAACTTCTTTGGAGCAGAGTTAAGTAGTTTCCTTACTAGCACTTTATCTTCCAAAGTTTCACCAAGTCCTTTAAACTTGGCCATTATACTACTTAACTTTCCTCCGAAGTCACTTACTTTTTCGTTTGGTTTTATCCTGAGCGTCTCTAGTTCACTCCTTAAAGTTTGCAGTCGTGCCTTTTGAACGAGATCGGCTCCTAAATGCTTGACTTTGATCGAGTCCCATACTTCCTTTGCAGTCGAGTATTGCGCAACTTGCATTAAAACATCTTGTGGCAATGTTTGGAAGATAATTGCCTTTGATGTGTTTTCTTTCTTCTCATTCGTTTCTACTCCTTCTTTCGCAACTATCGTTTCCCAAATGCCATATGCTTTCATTATTGTCTCCATCATCAATGCCCATGTAGTGTAGTTTGTATCGGTCAATTTTGGACATTGTAGCGAAACATTTCCTAGTTCTCGAACTGTAGTGCTGTTCGACGTGCTATCATTCTTGTCGCTTTCTACCATGCTTTCTTGCTTGCTTGCGTTTGATCAAAAGATCAAAAATTCTTGCTTTTGTGTTTGATCAAAAGATCAAAATTCTTGCTTTTTATAGAAACTATGAAGTTTCTCTTGCTTGCTTGCTTAGAATCTATGATTAAATTCCTTGCTGTTTAGGCTACTTGCTACCCAATAAACTTGCTTGCTGGGCTACTTGCTACCCAGTACGAACGTTGATCATCTTGCTAATCAATCTTCGCGCTCCTAACCAAGTTACTAATTAGGGCTTAACTTGCTTGATTTAAAATCAGAACCGAGATGGTTTCTGGTTTTTCTTGCTAAACTTGCTTAATATTGACCAACTTGCTAATCAATATTGTGTTTTGATCAAAATAATTGATCCTTGCTATTTGAATCTTAAGGCTCGGAACTTGCTATGAACCTAAGGATTCGATTTTTGACTTGCTAAGAACCTAAGGGTTCGGTTTAACTTGCTGTGAACCAAAAGGGTTTGGTTTTGACTTGCTATGAACCACAAAAAGGGTTCGGTTTGACTTGCTATGAACCACAAAGAGGGTTTGATTTGACTTGCTATGAACCACAAAAAGGGTTCGGTTTGACTTGCTATGAACCACAAAGAGGGTTCGATTTGACTTGCTATGAATCACAAAAGGACTCGGTTTATCTTGCTAATTTGTATTTTTTTAAAGTAAAAAAAAAATATTTTTCCTTTTAGATAAAAAACAAAACTCGTTTTTTTTTATATCTTGCTTACTTTAATATATTTTTCAAAAAAAGTTGAAAGATATATTAACTTATATTTAAAAGAGGTATTTTCTAAAACAAAACTAATAGGGTATAATTGTAAAGAAAATAAAATAAAAAAGGTGAAAGGGTTTTTTTTTTTAACCTGATGGGTATTTGACAAAACCTTTGTGCCCTACTCCTTTTTTACTTATCTCTTGCGCCTTTTTTCCTTATAAGTTACAACCGTGCCTTTTTTTCTTTCTTGGAGATGTCAGCTTTCTCTCTTTCTTGATTACAAACTGCTCCTCTTGCCTTGGTGGTTTGTCCACCGATTAAAGATGGTTGCTTTAACCTTCTTCTTGTGTTCGTAACCACAAACTCCCTGATTTGTTTGTGCGAAAACTAGGGTTTCGCAAATTGGGGATCTTGCCAACCGCCTAAGATTTGGGGCTTTCTTGCTAATTCGAATTGATTCTATGAATCGATTTGGTGTGCGGTTCTTTATCTCCTTCAGAATCAGGTTTGTTCGTTCCTTCTTGATTCTGATTGGTGCCCGTTTGATGATGACTTCTGTTATATGATTCGATGTGAGTTCCTTTTGTTTTGAATCTTGGTTTAAAAAACCGTAATCGTGCCTGACCCCTTTCTGGGTTTGTGTTTTTTTCGGTTTAATGTTGTTCTTGACAACAAGGTTTGCAAGGGATGAATCCCTTTGTTGCCGGTGATTCAATCGCCTGGTAGCGATCGTTGGATTCGCCTTGTGTAAACACAAAAATGACTTTTCGATTTGTGTTTGGTTTTGATCTTTGCAAACTGTTTTGGTCCGAAAAGGTGTGCGTTTCAGATGATTCAAAAACAAAACAAAAACGCAGAATCTTTAAAACTTGGTATATGATGATATCAGTTTATTCAAACCTTGCTCTGATGCCAAATGTTGGAGAAAACTTGATCTTGGATCGGAATAAACAAAGCTTTGAATCAAAATATACCAGAAATAAACTTGCTATTAAATCTTGCTATAACTTTACAGAATCTGTCATACATAGCAATCATTATTCTGATGATTCTTGCATTATTACAGTCATCATACGTTTGTTTTACATAATCTGGTCCTATTTATACTAAACGAATAGGTATGATCTAAAGGTTGTGTCGGTTCAATGAACCGTTGTGACTCTTTGAAATAACTGTCAAAACAGTTATTTAACTGCTTTGTAACCGTCATTGTAACTGCTCTTTTGTAACTGCTTTGACAGCGGGTGTGATTACCCAGTTGGGTGGGTTTGACCCGGTTTGACCCAACATGACCTACTTTTTTTAGAAGCAAGGAACCCTGCTCTGGTCTTGAATCGCTAATGCTTAGTAGGTCTTTCTAATTACCATCTGGTGGTTATCAGTTGTTTTTTGTAATCTGGTTGTTGTTTATTTGTTATGTTTTGTTGTTGTTTCTCTGGTTATAATCTGTGTGCATCTAATTTATTAAGATGGTTGAAATTGAGAAACAAGATAAAGATAAAAATGTTAAAAAACCTAATAATGACCATTTTATTGGTAGTGTTAAAATTGGATATATATGACACTTTATATTTAAGCCTTCAAGACATTGGTTCTCAGCTGATTACGTTCAAGCTTGAAGGTATTGAGAACTATAAGTTTCAGTCGTCTACTGTTGTGCTGTTGACATTACACACTAGAAATAAACTTGGATTCATTTTTGGAAAATGTGTTAGGAGTATTAATGATGTTTTATATCAGGATCTAGATGTAATTATGTGGTTTTGTATTGGCTCTTAGGGTGTGTGTCACTAGATCTTTTTAAAGGCCAAGTGTTTTCTAAAAATTCTAAGGATGTGTGGGATAAGTAAGAGGAAACTTATAATAAACAAGATGATTATGTGATTTATAATTTGCATCATAAAATTCATACTTAGACTCAATCTTGCATGTCTTTGTGTGAATATTATCATAAGTGCAATGCTTTGTGAAGGAAGTTTGACTATCTTGTTGATCTGCCTACATGCACTAGTGAGAGTACCTATAAGCTGAAGAATCATGCTCAACTTCTTAGGTTGATGCAGTTCTTAATGGGCTTGATGATGTGTTTATTTTCGTGAGGATTTTAATTTTTACCACTAATTCAATACCTAATATTAAGTCTGGTTTTGCTACATTGTCTAGGGATGAGTCTTATAGAAACAATTATGTTACTTCTAAAAGAGTTATATTTGGACCTTCTGCATTTGCTGCTAGGCCCAATAACAAAAATTGGACTGCTAATAGGAATAATACTAATAACAATAACTCTACAATGTTTGGCAGCGTGTTAAACCTTGTCTGCAAGCACTGCAACATGATTGGTCATACTATAGACATATGTTTTGAGTTGATGGGTTACCCACGTGGGTTTAAAAAGGGAAATGTTAGTTAGAACAATGTTAATACTGTGTATGTTGTTGATAATAGTAAGTCTGGTCACAATAAGGGTACCTTCTCATATCCTCACCAGTAATCAATATCAAAGACTGATGTCTTTACTTAGTGGTACATGTGATGCTAGTAAAGGTCATACTAGTGTTGTAGGTACTTTTATGGTTCAAATTGTATCATAAGTTTTTTCACTTGCAAAATTTTCAATTTTAATTATGATATAAGTACTTATAGTACTTATATTGGATGGATCAGTGATTCAGGAGCCGCTCAACACATTACATTTTGTGCTACTCTTCCATTTGATTTAATTGATGTCACTCATTTAAACTTAACGGTAGTACATCCTAGTGGGACTGTTTCTCAAGTTAAACAAGTTGGAAGTTATAAACTAGGAAACAATTTGATAATAAAATATGTGTTGGTGGTTCCTGGTTATCATGCCGGTCTATTGTTTGTTCAAAAATAATCTAGATATAACAATGTTGTGGCCAGTTTTGACGATACAATGTAAGAGGACTGGTAATGAGAGATGAGGTCTTTAATTTTTTTTTTGATGAATGTATGAGAGTAAACAATAGTGACATTAAGTGTTGTCAAGTGTCAAAATGCATTTTGCATAACAGATTTGGTCACCCCTCTAACCAAGTTCTCAATCTATTTCTGAATCATGTGAAATATGTTATAAAGCTAAGCACACTAGAAAACTTTTTCGTATCAGTGATCATAAAACTACTAATCTGGGTGAAATTATGCACTTAGATGTTTGGGGTCCTTATAATGTGACTAGTAGGGGTCGGTTTAGGTCCTTTCTAATTGTTGTTGACGACTACACTATAGTTGTTTGGGTGTTTTTAATGAAAAGTATAAATGAAGTTTTTGATCATATTATTAATTTTTCTAGTCTAAATAAAAATCAATTTGGAGAAACTGTCAAAAGTCTTTAGAAGTGATAATGGTACACCATTTGTGAATAAAAGATTTGAAGGTTTTGTAAATGGTAATGGAATAAAAGATTTGAAGATTTGAATAAAAGTCTTTAGAACTTCCTCTCCATACACACCCCAAAACACAGACATCTTTTGTATACAACTAGAGCCTTTATGTTTAAGGGATATTTACCTTTGAACATGTGCACTAAATCTAATCTAATTGCAACTTATCTAATTAAAAATTTACCTAATGTGTTGTATCGTAAAAGTCCTTATAGGTTGATTTATAACAGTGAACCTAATCTCCTCCATTCAAAGACTTTTGGCTGCTTGTGTTTTTCTACAGATTTAAATGAGTCTGATAAGTTTAGTGCTAGATCTGATAAATTTGTTTTTGTTTGTTATGCTTTTGATAAGAAAGGATATAAATTGTTTAGTCTTGATCAAAATAAATTTTTGTTTTCAAGAGATGTTAACTTTTACGAAACAATTTTTCCTTTTAAAAATAGTTCTTTCACTAAAGATTGTGTTTCTGAAGAAAAATGGTATAAATCATTTGAATATTTTTTATGAAATTTTAGAAAGCAGCTTAAAGTCTAATGAACCTTATGATGATGTGGGAAACACTGCAACTAATGGTAAAGAAACTTCATAAGATGATTAGAAACCTAGTGTCATCACTGTAGATGATGATGTTAGAAACAAAGATGATGCAAAATTTGTGCTTAACACAGATAGTGCAGATGTTTCTGGTAGTACTTCTAGTAGGAAGGAAACTAAGGAAAACAAGTACGCAACTAAAACAAGTGTTTCAGAAGGTATATAGAGTACCGGGATTGATGATCACGATATGTACATGCAATTAAAGATAATGGAATCATGCCGTAATGTTAAAGGAGTTGGTAATCCTATGGACGAAGGAGAGGAAGACATATACGTTGCATATATATCTTTTAATAACACAGATAAGGGTTCTACCAACAACAACAGTTATAGTTGTTGTTAACAACTAGTTTTTGTAATTTATATAAGAAAATACATAATGTTCAAACAAAATCATCCAAAATTATTAAGGATCTCCTAAAATTTCTCATGCACAAATTCATTTCACCAGGCTTATTGATAATTTTAGCGAAAAATGAATGCGGAGCATTTTTTTCACAATGTATTAAATCAACGAATTTTATGAAAAACTTGTTATCAACATCCCTTTGTTTTAGCATTTCCCCACAAATAATATGAACCAGACAGAAAGAGTAAGCCAAAACCTATGTACATGTACGTCACCTTAAACGAACTAATATAGTAAAGTTGTATGTCCATGTAAATCAATATGTTATAATAGATTAAACCTTACAGAAAATGGTATTTTGTTGCTATGCGTTTTGGATTTGATACATAGTTCGGCACAAATACTAAAACTGGAAGGCTTGTGATTAAAACAACATGGGATATAAAACAAATTATGAAATTACAACGAGCTTTGGTTATGATTATATTTTCCGGGAGATGAGGTTTACGACAAACACTATAATTAACGACTTAGCTTATACATCATGATATGAAAAGTTTATCATTGAAAAGTATTTTTTTTCTATAGCTTAACACGCTGACCTTTGATATGTCGTATAGCTTCCGAATAAGGATTAAATTTGTTTTGCAAGTTATTACGGCGTAACAAACGTAATAAGATGTTCCTTGTTACGCCGACCATTTCTATTTTTATTATTATGAAAGTTTATTTATTTTTATTTACTTTAGCTAATTATGCTTTTTTTTCAAAATAATTTATTCTTATGAATATAGGGCTATCATTGTAATTCATCTTGGATCATTAATATTATTGCATTTTAGATATTATCTATTGTTAGAGTTTTTCCCTAAAGGTTTTACCTTGGTTATCAAGTTATCAACCCTTTGATTAGTGTTAACAAAATTCACTTCTGCGTCATGTTGTTACATCGGATGATGAGATTTACGATAGATATTATAATGACTTAGCTTATACATCATGCTATGAAAAGTTAACCTTTGAATGGTTACCATGAATCGACCACACATGAACATAACATGCATACGAAAGTTGCTGGTCATGGAACGAGCGGTGTACATTATGTTATGAAATCTTTGCAATGAGCTTATGACTCATAAGTTTCACAAATATGAGATTTTCTGCAACTAAGTGGTTGTCGTAAGCTCAAGCCTCGACATAATACGTATTTGAAATTTACGTGTAGGGTTAAAAATATATCAAGACAATTTACGCAGAAATTTACGTAAGGACGCGAAAAACGAATTTTGATAAACCCTAATTAAGGGTAAACCTAATCAACGAGAATGAAGATAATACCTCAAAAGAGTATAACAAACTTAATAAAGAACGTTACTTTATTTATAATTATTGTCCAATATTTAAATTAAAAAATGATAATGTTCCTTATATTTATCGGATGTACGTGAAACTTGCCACTAAAAAAACCCAATTAATGTCAATATTGGAATTACGCAATAAAAAGAATTTTCTTGATACGATTGTCTCTTGGGTATTAAATGGTTTGCCCTCTGCGGCGTAGGACGTCTTAGGTCTCGAATAAAATCCATCTAGAGCTCTACGACGTAGACATACATCCTTGTTTGCCATAACAGTAATATCTTCCTTTTTTTTTTTTTCTGTTTTTTTTTTTTTAACGGCTCCAAGCCATAAATCTTGTGCCTATCATTTCCTCATCTATTGAAAGAATTCAGAACTCGTAATATTCCACTATCAAGGCTTGATCAACCTCGAACATCTTCTCACGCCGAACCTTATCTTCGGTAGATTTGGACTTCACAATAACTTGAGAACCTACATCTTTTATAACATGCCTACACACTCCCAACTATCAACACATATGACCCCATACTTGGGTTGTGCTTCCCTTATCAACAATCACCAAGTCTTCAATTGAAATAAAAATAGTTCCTATACTTGATATTAGAAACTTACTTTGATTCTTAATAATCATTTTAAAGATTAACCCATAACTAAAATCACAAACCTTTGTACATTTAATAACTTTAGACTCGTTAGCTTCATCTTCAAGATTTTTGTGAAATCCTATAATCCTTTATCTTTTCTAATTCTTCAATCGAGACTTCGGATTTTGGTAATCGTAGTTATACTTTAGGCGGAGTAATAGCAATAAGAAAATATAGAGGTTTTGTTGAAGATTATACATGCCCTTAACTTCACGTCGCCATGTGATTCCAAGCAAAATATGGCATTCATCAATATCATCCACAACACAAAGTACTTCCACTTTATAAAAAAATTTGATGGTCACTGGAACTCTACAAACTTAGTAACCTTTAATTGAACAAATCACCAATGGTAATTTTAGGGAACCTACCAATTTTCTTGAAACCTAATTATTTATGCTACAACCATCAATAATTAAAGAACATACCGAATTATTGATTAGAATTCTTGAATGAAAAAACTTTGGTCGTAGGTAACTAATCCTCCTCATTTTTCTTCTCTCATTCTTCAACTCTTCCATTGTCGAATGGTGATTGTTTGTTTGCTACTCTCGTGATTATTGTGGATTTATGCTCCACTTACGATCACGAAACGTAGGTATTCTAGTATAGTGTAACAGCCATCAAGTTCTTTCATGGATTTGGTACAACCATTATCCATGTACTCTCCATACATACCCCACAAACAGTATAGGTTTTGATAACATCTACACCATTCCCCATCCAGGATACTAACAAGCTGTGGATGTCAACTCATGTATGAACTTTAACAACAATCACCTTCAGGATACTAACATGCTCTGATGCCGACTAATACAGAACGCGAAAGCAAATTTTGATAAACCATAATCCAAGGGTAACTATAATCCAAGTGAACGAGGATAAAACCTCGAAAGAGTAAAAAAAAAACCCTATATAAAGACGCACTTTATTTCATAAATATTAATCAAAGCTTAAATTACAATGTTAACGAGTCATATATTTATAGGGATGTGAAAATTGCACAATAAGAAACCTAAATAAAGTTAAAAACGAATTAAACAATAAAAGAAGATTCTAGATACGATGTTTCTATGGCATAGAAGTCAAAGTTCTCGAATAAAAAGCTATTCGAGAGCTGTACGTAGACAAGATTTTCTTATTACGTCATAGACAATATCTTCTAAGGCTTCGAGCAATAAATCATGTCCTATCAGAAATAACCAAAGTCGTCTTTTTTGGCTTTACCTAGATTTGCTACCATACATATTGCTTCCATGAAAACATCAATATATAGTAGTTGTATGCAAAATTTTTAAGATCGGGATCTTACTGAGGATAATTTTGTCTTTGCAAGATCGAGATCGTAAGATCGGATCAGGATATTGAGATCCTACTATAATGTTATTTTCTTAATAGTTTTTGTAATAGTATACAAATTTACAAATATTTATATATCATAAACATAAAATTATATGCATGTTTCACATATATGTTGTCCTAAACTATGGTTATGAAACGTTTAAGAAGATTAACATATTTTTTTTAAAATTCTACAATACACAACCTATAAATTTGTAGTTCTTTAGTTTGTGTGTCAAGAAATGTAAGATCGAATCGGAGTAGATCTTAAGATCTATGATCAAGATCGGGATCCTATAAGATCTTAACCTTGCAAAGATCCTATGTAAGATCCAGATCGTTTTTACTTTGCCGTATCGTAAAATCGTAAGATCCTACAATCAAAGATCGGAATCCTGACAACCATGGTTGTATGGATCTTAATTAGCATACCTACAAATCTGCATGGGGTCCTCTACAAGTCAAATTTATACAATTCATTGACTAAAAATAACTATCCAATAAATAGTACTAGTATAACGTTTGACCGATTCATAGTTAAATGATTGTTAATTAATAGTAAAAAGGTTGGATAAACTAAATTTTTTTTGAAAGGCAAGTTAGATGAACTATTTACTAATTTACTTAAACCAACAAAATAATGGGCACTACTGATTTATCAAATCAGTAACGCAATAGATTAATGTTACCGTCTTCTTGAGCTTGATACAACAAAAAGTTTTCCGTTCAAGTATTTGAGGAGCGTGAGCTGAGAATTTAATGTTTAGAGGGTGACTACTTAATTAGGCAACTACAGAGTTATTAAAATAGAACTTGTTACTCGATTTAATAATATAAAGAAATTTTTGGTAGAGATATAAGAATATGGCCCCAAGCGCAGGCTTGTGGGTTGGAGTTCCTTAGTGGTTTTGATATCTTGTATCTCTTTATTGGTGATCAATTAATTATTCTACCGAACGGGGGGTTTTCTCATTGTCTTACATTTTGCTCTTGCAAGTCCACATTACTTGACTCTCCATTAATTAATGATGTGTTGTTCACGTGCTTAGTGTTACTTAATTCGAGTACTGTTTTTCTGTTAGCAGGTCGGGTAAGGTCTGTAACCTTCGGTAAACGAGAAAAAGTAGCATGATACCAAAGCATAAAAAGCACATCCATATGATACTCATAATCCTATATATAGGAAAGGATTCACGTGTTTGGGGAGTCTAATGTAAAATAATATAAATCCATTAACAACAAACAATTAAAAAAAGCAAGTGTAAAGGGATATTATAATATCTTACCATTTTACGTAAATTCAAGCTCGAATCACGTCCAGGGTCTTCACATACACTTTTCGTCACTTTGACTGCCTTTTAGCGACGAATCAAACAACATGCAAGATTTAAAAAGAAACTTTGTACATCTAAAGTTAATAACAATGCTATGGTATATGGGTGCACGGAATCCGTAGGTTTTGCGTTCGCGCTTAATGTGTGTGGAAGTAAGATATTTGGGGCCATTGAGTAGGAAAATGTCAAATAGTATGGATGGAGTTTAGCGACGATATTTTTTTTTGGTTGATTGGTGGGGATATGTGTTTTTAAAACCGGACCGGACCAGATATGTGTTTTTAAAACCGGACCGGACCGGACTGGTTGGACTGCGAATTTATAGGGTCATCGGGTTTGGTTACTTGCTGGCTAAAGTGTTTATTAGCGATTGTGGGCATCTACAACGGGTGTTTCAAGAAAAAGGACTAAAACAAATGAAAAAACTTATATTTTGTTTTAACCATAAAATTTTGGTTTCATGCACATGTATCGTGAAGAGGTTTGAGATATTGATAATTTTTTTTATAATTTAATGTATGTGTAACTGTTAAACTTTTTATGAACCGGAGAAGGTTATGAATAATGGAATAGACAAAAGTTTTCTAATTTTTTTTAAGATGGCGAAATGCTTTATCGTCTTGTCATTGCTCCTATTTTTACATCTAATGATTTATATTAATCCTTAATTTAAATTAATTAAATAGTGAAGGG
Source organism: Tanacetum coccineum (assembly GCA_026074375.1). Lineage (NCBI taxonomy): Eukaryota > Viridiplantae > Streptophyta > Magnoliopsida > Asterales > Asteraceae > Tanacetum > Tanacetum coccineum. The sequence continues at coordinate 11,550 of BQNB010015013.1, forward strand.
CAGTTTTGTAATTTCGTCACACATAACTAACCCACTTTAATCCTTCTTTTTTTTTTTTTTTTTCTTTTTTTTTTTTTTTTCTTTGTTTTGCTTTTTTTTTTTTTTTGTTTCCGTTTTTTTGCTTTCTTTTATTTTTTTTTTTTTTTTTTTTTTTTGTTTTTTTTTCTTTTTTTTTCTTTTTTTTTTTTTTTTTTTTGGTTTTTTTTGCTTTTTTTTTTTTTTTTTTTTTTTTTTTTTTTTTTTTTTTTATGATTTTTTTTCTTTTTTTTTTTTTTTTTTCTTTTTTTTTTTCTTTGTTAAGAAATATGAGCTGACAAATCGCATTTAATTGTTAAAGAAAATAAATCATACCATCGTGAGAATAATTAAATTATCTTTCTATAGACGACTACATCTATATACTTTTGACAATTTTTTTCAAAGTTTCTGCTTATAAAAATCACGTGTGATTCGTAAAATCATAGTTGATTTGTTATTATAAAAATCACATGTGATTTGAGAAATCATATGTGATTTGTGGAAATCTTCATGTGAGATTTAAAAACCCATACCCCACTCCGGGGGAATTTGGATATGTTGTTGTACATGTGATTTGTATAATCACTGGTGATTTTATTTGTGTAATCACACGTGATTTTTAATAACAAATCACTAGTCATGTGATTTTTCTTGGCGAAAGTTTTAACGCTGAAAAGTAAAGCTTTGAACAGAAAAAATCGTTAGAAAGTATTATATCGAATGTGATGTCACTCGGCTCTAAAGAGTAATAATATATGTCATGATGTGATGTGGTTGTTTTGTTAGCTTGACGATTTACAATTTTTAATATATTTTATTTAAAAAAAGGTGAAAAATAAATATTTTTTGGATGAAAAATGAATGGCAAAGATTTGCCCATTTAATCTTTCCAAAATAACTTGCTAACAAAAAAAATCTTTCCAAAATAAGCGATCTATATAAATATAGTCAAATGAATTGATGATTTGACAAACTTATAAACCTATTAAAAATTTCATCGTTGTAGATGCTCTAACACGTGACTTCAAAAATGCCGTTAGAAAAATGTCACGTTAAACACACAATAGTGAGCAACTCAAACTAGGTTAAATATCTTTGATGGTCTTATTTCTTAGTGTTGTAATCAGTCAATATATATTCATCATTTATATTTCGTTTTAGCAATATTTTAAGAGTAATTAATCAATTCTTGTAGGATTTGATATTGATCTTTTGAGTTTTGAAATATCTTCGAAGTGGGGTGTGGTTCCAAATCATTGATGGGACTAAGACAAATGTAAAAAGTGTATTTGCATGTCAAAAGAGTGT
>BQNB010015013.1:13366-54784 GCA_026074375.1 Tanacetum coccineum
GAATTAAAACAGAAACTTTTGAGCTTTTTGTTAAAATGTGTTTTAAACTTGATTTTGTAACTTTTAAGTTTAACCACCTTGTTACAAGTCCATTACAACACTCATTATCACATGTATTACATTCCTAAGGTCCTTAAGTCCATCATTGTCCAAAAATGTCCAAGTATTACAAGATCCATATGTGTACATACTTATTTGTTCATTAACTTTCATAAGTATACATTTTAGATAACTTGTTTATATAAGCTTTTTATACCTAAACCATACTTGTACATCACTTATACATCCATTATAACATGATGTCAACAATAATATAGTTCATGACAAAGCATAATATACCATGATCATAAGTAAAAATTCCATTTTTCATGTTATTAAGCATCCAAAATGGTGATTTGCTACATAGAACTTATATATGCTTAAAATCATAAATGTAAAGACATAAATAGTTTTAGATGACCTTAATATGACGTGTGGTGATAAACAACAAGAGCTAAACCCTTGTTTAGCAACCAAACCAAGATTTGAAAACCCTAATCTCAACCAAAACCCTAATCTTGCTTTATCCTTGCTTAACCCTTGTAAATGCTTAAACTAATCCTTCTAAACACTTTAGGTTACCCTAGATATCATGTAGGAATGTGTGTAAATGTTATAAATAAATTTGGTATGGATTTGTATGTTGTTTTAGGTTTGGTCGTGGGTTTAGGCAAAGAAAGAGAGAAAGAGTATGTTTTTCACTATGAAAATGATATGTGTATGTGTTTCTCTCCTAGTTGCTTGTATTATATATCATAAGACTTAGTCAAGGAGCATGTAGAGGAAACCTAGGAAGTCTTTGGTCTTGGTCCATTTCACTATTTGAGTTAGTAAGGAAAAAATGAGTCTTGGTCCTAAAAGTAGTGAACATCCCATGAAATTTAGGGAAAGTGTTTTGTAAGATATTTTTTTGTATGCTCACTTGTATATCCGGCCATATAGGCTTATTTGTGATGTTATTTTGTAAATTTTGGGTATTGGGTATAATTGTGGGTATTTGTTGAAGCGTAGAAAAGTGTTGGTGGTTCCGGGAATGCCTAAACGCATTTTATCGCGAAACGTAAACACTTTACGTAACCAATAAAAATAAAATGAATAAGGTTAATAATTATCCTCAAAATAATTACTTAACACTTGCTTGATGTAAACATTTAATTGTTTGATGCCCGTTTACATTGAACGATCATTTTTAGCTTACACGATTTAACTTAACGATTACGATTAAAAGCAAATACGTACAATACTAAAAATACATAGTGAATTTATTGACGTCGTAAATGACCCTAAAACACGGGGTGTTATAGTCTCCCCCCATTAAGTGAGCCTTGTTCTCAAGGCTTAAGACGCGGCACTTGACGACGGTGCGGTCTTTGTGAAGAGGTGTGGATATTTCTTCCAGAATTGATCTTTACGTTCCCAAGTGAACTCAGGACCTCTCCTAGAGTTCCATCGAACCTTGATTATTAGAATGCGGCTTCGCTTCAACTATTTAACTTCACAGTCCATGATTTCTACCGGCTCCTCAACAAAATGAACCTTGTCATCAAAGTGAAGTCCATCCAACGAAACAGCTAATGGTTCGTCGGCATAACACTTCTTCAAGTTGGATACATGAAACGTATTGTGAACCCTGCTCAGCTCTTCAAGAAGATCAAGCTTGTAAGCAACGTCTCCAACCCTTTCCAACACCTAGAAAGGTCCAACATATCTAGGGTTTAGCTTCCCCCATTTTCCAAAATGTACGACCCCTTTCCAATGTGAAACCTTAAGCATAACCTTATCTCCAACTTGAAATTCCATCGGCTTACGCTTTAAATTGGCGTAACTCTTTTGTCTATCACGGGAAACTTGCATCCTTTGCTTGATCTGGATGATCTTATATGTTGTTTCTTGAACTAATTCTGGACCAGTGAGTTAGACTTCTCCAACCTCGGCCCAACAAACAAGTGAACGACACTTCCGACCATAAAGTGCTTCAAATGGTGCAGCCTTGATGCTAGTGTGATAGCTATTGTTATATGAGAACTTGACTAATGGAAAATGGTTAACCCAACCCTTTCCAAAGTCGATCGCATAAGCAAGCAATATATCCTCGAGAGTTTAAATAGTCCTCTTGCTTTGTCCGTCAGTTTGTGGATGGTACGCAGTACTCATATCCAAGTTAGTACCCAAAGCTTTTTGAAGTGACCTCCAGAAACTTGATGCAAACCTAGGGTCGCGATCACAAATGATTGAGACAGGTATCTCATGCCTCGTGACCACCTCCTTTAGGTACATTCTTCCAGTTTCTCCATGGGATCAGTTTCCCTCATGGATACGAAGATTGCAGACTTAGTGAGTTGGTCAACAATCACCTAAATGGTGTCGCAGCCTTGTGACGACTTAGAAAGCTTTGTGACAAAATCCATAGTGATGTTGTCCCACTTCCATTGAGGTATATCAGGTTGTACCAATAATCCTGATGGCCTTTGGTGTTTGCCTTAACTTTAGCACACGTTAAACATTTGCTAACATAGGTGGCGATGTTGGACTTTATATTGGGCCACCAATATAGCTTCTTAATGTCCTGATACATTTTGTCAGAACCCGGATGAAAATAGTATTTTGACTTGTGGGACTCGTGCATGATCACAGTTCTCAAGTCGCCATAACATGGTAACCAACTCCTGCCATTGAAGCATAGAGTTCCATCCGCACGAGGTTCCAACTTTTCCGTTCTAAATTTCTCCGGATCCTTTGAGTTTTCAACCAACATGCCTCCAACATCTTCGTTCTTGATGTTCTCTGGTTTTCGTGCTTCAGTCTGAGCATTCAGGATTTGTTTAGGAAGATCCAAGCCAATAGTCATCACTAAGGCTCGAACTCTTAATGGTTTACTCCGCTCCTTCCTGCTCAAGGCATCAACAACAACATTTGCTTTCCTCGGGTGATAACGGATCTCACAGTCATAATCACTGAGCAGTTCTAACCAACGACGCTGCCTCATATTTAGCTCCTTTTGATTAAGAATGTGTTGTAGACTTTTGTGATCCGTGAACACCATACATTTGGTTCCATACAAATAGTGTCTCTAGAGTTTCAGAGAAAACACTACCGATCCAAGTTCCAAATCATGAGTTGTATAGTTCTTCTCATGAATTTTTAATTGGCGTGATGCATAAGAAATTACTTTCTCTCTTTGCATTAATACAGCACCCAATCCCTTGTGCGATGCATCGCAATAGACTACAAAATCTTCGCTTCCCTCAGGTAAAGCCAGAATTGGCGCACTGCACAACTTCTACTTTAATAACTGGAAAGCGGCTTCCTGTTTGTCACCCCAATCGAACTTAACTCCTTTCTAAGTAAGTTTGGTCATCGACTTGGAAATCTTTAAAAATCCTTTGATAAATCTTCGGTAATACCCAGCGAGACCTAAGAATTGGTGAATCTCCGTTGGTGTTTTAGGATATTCCCAGTCCTTTATGGATTCGATTTTGGAGGGGTCCGCGTGAATGCCTTGACTATCAATCACTTGGCCAAGAAATTGTACCTTAGGAATCCGAAATTTACATTTAGAGAACTTAGCATACAACTTCTCTTCCTTAAGCAATTCCAGAACTGCCTTAAGATGTTCTCTATGCTCCTTCTTGTTCTTGGAGTAGATAAGGATATCGTCAATAAAGACAATCACAAATTTATCCAAAAATGACTTGCACACGCGGTTCATGAGATCCATAAATACCGCTGGTGCGTTTGTCAAGCCAAATGGCATAACTTGGAACTCGTAATGACCATATCTAGTTCGGAATGCCATTTTTGGAATATCCTCTTCCCGTACTCGAAGCTGGTGATAACCTGATCGCAGGTCTACTTTAGAATAAACAATGGATCCTTGTAGTTGATCAAACAAATCGTCGATCCTTAGGAGTGGATAACGATTCTTCACTGTCAGCTTGTTCAATTCCTGATAGTCGATACACATTCGAAATGATCCGTCCTTCTTCTTGACAAACAAGACCGGAGCTCCCCAATGTAAGGAACTGGGTCTCATAAAGCCCTTGTCGGATAGTTCTTTCAGTTGCTCCGACAACTCTTTCATTTCTGAAGGCGCCAATCGATAAGGTGCCTATGCCATAGGTGCAGCACCAGGTATCAGATCAATTTGAAATTCCACTTGTCGAGTCAGAGGAAGACCCGTCAAGTCCTCAGGGAATACTTCAGGAAAATCTCGAACTATCGGTACGTCCTCAAGTCGCTTCTTCTCCGACTTGTCTTTCGTCTCCTTTGTAGTAACGTTTACCAAAAAGACTGGACATCCTTTTAGCATGTATTCTTGTGTTTTTGTGTACGAGATAATGTGCAGACGAGCCTCGTTTCCTCGGTTAGATGATGTTCAATCGTGTCTTATTTCCCTGGTTGCTCCTGTCACCATGTACGATTAAGGTTTCATTTCCCCAGGGAATGTGAACAATCTTCTCTGCATAAACAATGACAGCGTGGTACTTCGCCAATAATCCATACTGATTATAGTGTCGAAACTACCAAGTTCTATGGGCATTAAGTCTATGTTGAATGGAGGTTCAGGAAGCTGAATGTACAACCCCTAAGGATAGTGTTCAACCTAATTATTCTCCCGTCGGCTAGTTCAACGTCATAATAGTGATCTAATGCAGTTGGTGTGATATCAATTTGGGAGCTAAATGCAGTAGACACAAAGCTTCTATCGGCACCAGTATCAAATAAGACAGAAGCATAGCAGTTGTTTAGAAGGAACGTACCCATCATGACGTTGGAGTCGAGGTTTGTCCCTGCATGGCCTACCGCATACACTTTCGTTGGAGCATTGCCATTTCCAGCTTGGTTACCACGGTTGTTGTTTTTCAACTTTGTACAATCCCTCTTGAAGTATCCTTGGGCTCCACACTCATAACAAGTAGGCTTTTGTCCCGACCCAGTGCCTCTCTGATTGTTAGCATTTTTGGTGTTTGTAGTGCTCCTGCAGTCACGGGCCAGATGGCCAATTTTATTGTACTTGTGGCATCTAGGAGCACATGGACCGTCGTGGTGATAGTTTCATTTTGAGCATAGGGGTTTAGATCCCCCATATTGTTTCTTCTCACTAGTCCCTGCAGTATAAGCCATGCCAGTGTTCTGCCTATTGTTCTATTTGTTGTTGTTGTGTTGGTTATCATCTTGCTTCACTTGGACATCAAATTCTGACGATCATCAAAAGTGCAGATTTTCTATCTATTTAGCTAGGTTGCCTATTTCAACTGCTCAAGCATTGTCCCCCCCCCCCCCTTTGGTTTAGACTGCCACTACACCCTATGAATCAATGTCAGGAATACCACTGACATATTTTCAATATTATATCCAGATACTTCGGGAAACATCCTCCCGCATAACAAAGCCAATTCCTGAAAGCATTGGGTATAACTTGTCAAGTCAGTACCCTTCACTTTTTCAGATTGCCAAATTCTCACATTCTAGTTTCTTGAATTCATTCGAGGATTGTATTTGTACATGTCATCATTTTCATGAGTGTTTTCTAAGGCATACCGTAAGCGGCATCATGACCAACTGTCTTGACATAAGTGTTCCACCATGTTAAAGCAACTGAATGGAGAGTGCAAGTAGCAAACTTGACTTGATTCTCAACTGTATAATTACTGATGTGGAAAATAGACTCCATTCTTTCAAACCATTGAGATAGACTGGTAACTCCTTCCGTGCCTTTAAAGTTTAATGGTTGACATTTGAGAAAGTCATGTAGATACAAATTCACGGCAGTTCGTTCTGTCCTATCTAACACCGCTTTCCCCGAATTATGGCTACTCATACGCCATTTCGTATATCTGTCACATCACGTGCTGCCAAAGCGCAGTAACGCTTAGTCAATCATTGCCTGAAGCTTGATCATATGACAGATGTGGTGTTGGTTTGTTTTTGGGGCTAGTGGTTAGACCTCATGGCTCTTTTTTGGTGCCATTTTATTCATCACATGAAAACATATCTACCCGTTAGATTCGCAAATCATAACCATGACATACAATATACACAATAAGAAAAAGAGAGATCACAAAACATAGTAAAAAAATAACTGAATTGAAGTTATCAATGGGTGTAGCTAAATCGAATTCAGTCATAATAAATCGATTACAGACATGACATAATACCACCATTCTATCTAATTATTAGAAAACAAACATGATTTTTCAAGATACAAAATGGATCTCAACGATTAGTACAAGATACAAATATACAACCAAAAGCCATACTAACAGGATTTACCCGTAATACTTAGTAGGTTGTACAAAATAACTAGCCATAACATGATCTATGAACTGCTACCAGCCTCCTCTGGTGCATCAGGCTGTGCCGGACCCTTAGCGGGTCCCTGCTGACTCTCGAACTCTGTCATCTGGGTCTGAAGTCTCTTCAGCAGCTTTAGTGCCTCAATGAACTGTGCCTGTCTCCTGCGGTCCGCTGCCAACAACTCTGTAATCGCCGCCTGTCTCCTGCGGTCTGCTGCCTGCAACTCTGTAATCACTGCCTGCTGACCCAATACAGTAGTATGCAATGACATAACCTCTAAATGTGCAAGATCACTAGCGTCCATGGATCATCCCCAAGCCTTTCGAGACATCATATCCTCTTTCTCCATCAGTAAAGCTATACGAGCATGTGCACGCCTATCCCTATACAACATGTTGAGCCGACCAGCCATCAGCTGTCGCTCAGTCTGCTCATCATCTAACCTCATATAGATCTCGTTTGTGTCTTGCCTAACCCTAGTGGCAAACTCTGTAATTCGTCGACCCAACTCTGTGTCATCAGTCGCTGGTACCCCTGGCATGTCTACCAGCATCTCATCCTAAGTGTCGGTGATCCCATGACCGACATCTCTCTCTAGATCACGCTTGATCTCCCTATCCATGGTGGCAACAAAACCATAGTCTGCCCTAAAACCTCCAGTCGGTCTAGCAGCAGGAGCAGACGAGCTCTCTCCGACCTCGTACCTAGGACCAAAAGCAAAACATAACCTCTTCCGAGGTGGTAAACAAACCTTGGGCCTGTCTGCTCCATGGTCAATAGAGGGTAGCAGTAAAGATAGTGATGAAGTAGGTAGCGGTATGGGTAAGAGTGGTGGTGTCCCCGATGGTGAGGTACCTGATGGTGGTGTATCTGCTTTGGTGTGGGAGAGTATGATATGTGGCGGTAGTGAATAGGAAGTTGATGGGGCCTCGGCTCTCAGCCGGATCATAGCAGCTCGATATCCAAATGGATAAGTAGGACTAGCAGGTGGTGGTGGTGATACTGGTAGTGGTGGTGAGGGAATCTGAGGTAGTGGTAATGATCATGAGGAAAGTGGTGATGGTGGTGGAGTAGGTATAGCAAGGAGTCTGGAAACCTTTGTATCCAACCAAAATGGTGTAGGTGGCTCATCTCGGATCGATATCCTAGCAGTAACGCGGTATGCAGGATGTGGTGGTGGTGTGGCCGCAGACTCGTCGGTCTCAAACGGCTTAGTCTCTTCAGCAGATAGGGCATGCTCAACAGCTGGTAAAGCAACAGCTGTAGAGTCGGCAGAAGCTGGGTGCTCCTCCTCCTCCTCATCCCCCTCAATATCAATATCATCATCCTCGTCATCATCGGATGACTCATCCTTATCATCGACATCGTCTCCTCTGTCGGCAGGATAATCAGCAGGATCCCCCCTCCTCCCCTCCCCTCAGGTCCCATCCATCATCCTCCTACTGGATGCCTCGTTCGGGTCTGACTCAGGAACATAACCTGGTGAATCAGCTGTGGGTGAGAAAGCAGCAGGCAGTGGTTGCTCCTCAGCTGGGAGTACTTGATTCGTCAGAATCTATATATATGTAATATTAAAAATATATAATATGATGGAAATTTACCAGATTGCCCTTGAGGACAAAGGTAAAAAGGAAATTCTTCAATATATATATAAAATAATACGTATATTAACTGGGAAGTATGATTCCCCGGGTAGTTTCCCCAACGATTTATGAAATTGAATCCACGTTTGATGCTCGGACAATGATTGAATGGAAACATGGATGATTTGATTAACTACTTTTAACAATTAAATTAACAAATTCTAACAATTAAGCATGAAGACAAATAAATGGAAATCAAAATTTAACTAAAAACGCAAAACGGGACCACTAAACGGAGGTCAAAAACCCTAAATGTCTAAAAATAAACCTCTTAAATTTTTTTCTTTTTAAATGGAGTCTATTTGACTAAAAAGTAAGTTTAAATAAACTAGAACAAAAACGGAGTTAAAATGAGCGTTAAAACACGAAAATGAAAACGGGGACAAATTTCGTTCTTTAAAAATCGAATTTTTGCAAATTAGACCCTATGAAAGCAAAACTAATTTTCCTATGAACTTTATGATAAAAGAAAATTTTCTAAAAAAGATTTATATTTTTTTGATTATTTTTCTATTTTTTATGATTTTTTAAAGTTTTTAATGAAAATAAATGTTTAAAAATACTAAACGAACTATAAAAATTCTAGAAAAATTACAAAAAATAGCTTATACTACTTAAAACCTAGGAAAAATAAGCTTATAAACACAGCTTATCAAATAAGCCCTGAAATAAGCTGAAACAACTTATAAAGCTTATAAGGGAAAAATGTGTATAAAAGTTAAATTGTGTGAGAGTCTAACGGAAAAGACCCAAGGGCACAGCGGTAGTGAGTGTGGTGTGTGTGTTTATAAAAGGGTTGAGGTGTTGAGGTCGGGGGTTCGAGCCTTGCTCACCCCCGATTTCCACTTCCCCTTTTTAAAAAAAAAACTTAAAGAACAAAAGTTGTTAAGCACTTGAAAATAAGCATTTTTAATAAAAGAAACTTTTTGTGAAAAGCACTAAATAAGCTGTTAAACAGCTTATAATACGACAGAAAGTAACTGTAGCTACTTTTTTTTTTGTGTTTTTTCATAAACTAAATAAAGCAGAAACCTTATTAAGCTAAAATTTAAGACTAAATAAGCTAGAATAAGCTAAACCTAAGCTAATGAGCTAAATAGAACTAAAAATAAGCAACTAAATAAGCTAGAAAACTAAATAAGCACTTATGCAAGACTAAAAACCAAACAGGCCCTAATAGCTACTTTGAGCTTAAAAATAAGCTAGCAAATAAGCACCCTATAAAGTAAAACTTGGTTTTTCTAAAAACTTTGCTTAAATTCTACTAGGAAATGCTTTTCAAAAGAGCTTAAAACAACTAGAGCTTGTGAAATTGGCTGTTTACAAAAAGTGGGCTTTTGCAAACTAAAAAAACTAGGTCTCACTATTTTGCTTGCACATAGCTCAAATTAAGCTTATTTTCAAATCCAAAAGCTATTCTAGAAATCTTGTAATATGTAGAAGCTAAATATGACAAAGTTGAATGAACCAAAAACACTATAAGACTTCTAAATTTAATGATCAAAACAGCAAACTCAGAAACAAGCACTTAAAACTACAAAATCTAATTAAGCTAAGAATCATCAATAAGCTAAACAGAAGTGACACTTTGTGAAAACTTAACACACCATATTTAAGCCTATTAGTCCAAAATCATAAAAAACTAACTCTATAAGCTAAAAATTGAAAAATTAGAAACTAAGATATCTTACTACTATTTTTGGCTTTAGAAATTTTTGGTGAAGTTTTAAAGCTATTTACCCTATCAATAAGCTAACAAAAATTAAAATAAGCGTTTAATCCTAGAATACTAATGTGTAAACTAAAAAAAATTCCCCTGGTGCAGGAACAAAGAGATTAAGCCTAAAAATTATATTAAGCTTAAACTAATCCTACAAACCTGCTCAAAACCTAATCAAATTTGAAAATCAAACTAACCAAAATAAATTGCACAATTCAGTTTGACTTTAAGAGGTCAAACTACTTTAATCCAAACACCCCTTCATATTAAGACATATTTCAATTTAGCTTATGATTCTAAAATCTAGTTAATGAAACCTTAATACCAGATAGCTAGTAGCTTATAACTAACCTAGTGAGCTTATTTAAACAACTAGAAAAGCTAGAAACTAAGATCTACAAACTATGCTAACTATTTTTGGTTTTTTAATGATTTTTAAGACAAAAAATGCAAAACTAAGATCTAAGCTAAATTAACTAAAGATAGATGATCAATTAAGACTAATAAACATATAAGATGATAATAAGCACAAATAAGCTAATTAGAAAGCATAATAAGCACTTGATAAGCAAACAAGCATATTTATAAGCTAGAATTTAAAGAAAAAGGAGAACTTACAGGAACCTTAGCAAAACAAAGGTGATATTAAGCTCAATTGAGCATCAACAGCTCTAGCATATCCTTATGGATAAGCTAGTAAAGTCCTTGGAAGCTCATCCGTGGCTAGCTTCCCTTCCATAAGCTTAAATGTCTAATAATCAAAGTATTAAGCTGATTTTTATAGTTTAAGATGATTAAAGGATTAATTAAGCTCAACCACAAGCTTAGAGACTTGTGAGAGCTGAAATGAGCTTAAGTGAGCTTATGAAGCAGTAGCTTAACATTAGAGCTTATTGACAGTAATAGAGTGAATTTGAGAGTAAACACTTGAGAGAGATTAAGTAAGCTTTTCATTAACTAAAATTTGATTACATTAAGTGAAATTTAAGAGTATAATTGGAAATGGAAATGGAAATGAAAAATTACATAAGCTCTTAACTACTAAGCTAAAAATTACTTAAAAACGGGAAAAAGGAAGATCCATCTGTGTGTGTGAAGTGTGAGGCTTTTTATAGCCCTCAGCTGAAGCTTCTAGTCCTCATTTCAGTTACACGCTCCTCCTGATCATAGCCGTACAATCTTCCAATCATTGGTAGATCATTTTCATCCGTTAGATCACTTGATATCTCACACGGATTGCCAGCGTGGCAATCCGTGATTGAGACACCTTGTTCTTTCTTTGTGAGTGTAAGTAGTGTAAAATCCCATCTCTCTTGTGCTTTCTCATTATCCAACGTGTCCTCTCTTGATGGGATCAACCAATGAAATACGTTTGGTGATGTAAGATTTTGCCAGTGTGTACCTTTCCACTTGAATTACCTAGCCTTACCCTTAATTGGTAAAAGCCCTATGATTTTAACCCGTGGTAAAAGGAAGAAGAAGATGAACAGTGTAAAATAACTTTTCCCTCTTCTTTTTTTACTATAAGGGTGCATTTGATTATTTTTGACCCGGGGTTGACTTGGGTTTGGGCCGGGTATTGGTTATAAAGAAATGGGCTCGGGCTTCCTAGTGGGTTTAGATTTTGTGTTTTGTTATAAATAAGATAACGCCCGTTATCTTATATGTATTAAAAGATAACGGGTGTTAGGGTTTTGGGGACTTCTTTTGTAATTATGAAGGACTGTTTGTAAACTTTGGGATTTTTGTCTTGTTGTGTTTGACTTTTGTTGACTAAAGGTTTGACTCAGGTTTGACTTTTGTCCTTTTGCTATAGAATCCTTGGCTCCTTTTGTGCTCTTCCGTTCCTCATGTTCGTGTTTGTTTGTTTTTGACTGTTTTCTTGCGATTTTTGCTTTATCCGCACCTACACAATCACAAAGATAAAACAAGCAATATTCAAGCATTTTATGCACAGTTTTGTCTTTTTAGGGTCTATTTTGATATAAAATGGATATGTGTTTTCACACATATCAAAATTCCCCAAACTAAGCGATTGCGTATCCTTACGCAATATTACATGCCTTATAACCAAATACCTCGAAACTTCCCCAAACTAAACCTTTGAAAAATAGCAAAGATTTTTGTGGAAAAATTAAGAAATCACAAGTTATAAAACACCCCGATTCCCATTTTCAAAGATTTTTCTATTTTTGTGATTTTTTATAATTTAATCCTACAACTAACAACTTATTCTTGTGTGACATAACGTAATGCAATCATTACCTTTTGGTAACTTTTAGGATCACGGAACAAAAAGCACTTAAAAGTGTCTTAACAAGAAAAATTCATCGTCTCCGAATTTTACCTCTCCAAGCCAAGCTTAAAAATAAGATCATTGTAAATTACAAGTTATGATGCTAACACTACTCATAAATGCTAAATGTGTACTTACTTTTCCTCCCTTATTCCCTAATTTTGTATCTCAAGATTTTATTTAAGTCATATACCCGAAGGCTCTTTAAAACTTAATTTCGATACTTATTAATTCCAAAAATAAAGCGTAACGGTTAAAAATGCAATAATTAGCTTCTAGCCCTTTTCAAAAGATCAAATGTCATCAAGATTAAAGTCCACATCGAGGCGACCAAAATTTGGCTTTTATTAGGTTACTTAAGCAAGGTACCATTCATGTCATATACCCTAAGGCTCTTTAAGACATAAATGGACCAATCTTATTTGCACCATATACCCTAAGGCTCTTTAAGGTACAAACAAGACAAAAATTAAGCAATATTATTGAACCCTGGTCCTTTAGAAGGCTACAACATCGGTCGCGCCTCCGACAAGATGCAACAAACATATTTCGACCATGGATTATTACTATGTGCTCTTTTTAGAAGACTGCAACATCGGTTGTGAGCCGGCAAGATGCAGTAAACTTTTATTTAGCCCACAGTTTTTATTAAATTCTACTTACCCCATATACCCTAAGGCTCTTTAAGGGATAAGCAAAATATTTATTAATGTGATACATATAGTATGCCAAATTAAGTATTCCTGATGTGTACTCATCTTAATCACAAAGGAACTAAAGAAAACTTCTATTAACTAATTATTAACCAAAAAACCGCACAACTCTATTTATTAACAATTATATATAAAGGTGAAACAAGCTAATGGGAGAAAAAGCCATAATTAACACTCATGAGCTTTAAAGAAATCCAACTATTCTATGTTTAGCATCAAAACTTATACTCTACTCTATCATCTCTTGTTCTTCATAATTTAAAATTTCTAAGAAAGAAACTCGTGAATACTTAGCCTAATAAATCGATCTTTGCATATTAAAAATCAATTATGGGAACTTGCAAAGTCTTGACCTTGTCAAGCTAGAATAGCGTTTTATAGCTCCTTGTATAAAAAATTAGCAAATACAATCTATATAAAGTTAAGGAGAAAGCTAAGGTATAAAACCGGTCGGGTCAAAATTTACTTTTCATTCTCACTAACGAAAAACCTACATTCGTGTCAACTATTTTATTTTTTATTTATTTATTTATTATTTTTATTTTTTTATATGAAACTAAACTAGATATTAAGACTTAAAAATTAAAATTTTGTGAGAAAAACGGGGTACGTGAGAACAACGGGTAAAAGTAGGCAAGATCATATCGAAGATATACTACCCCATACTAAAATCAAACATTGTCCTCAATGTTTCCTAATCTAAGGCTTAAAAACCCCATACTAGAACTCAAAAAGGTCAAATGCATAACCTAAACATGAAGAAAGTATCACAAAAATCTCTAGCCGTTTATTAAGTGTGCTAAAAGATAAATGTTAGACGATAATAATCTTTAGGATATTGGATTTCCCCAAACTAATGGCAAGCAAAGGCTAGGAAGCTCGAGTGGACCGGGACAAAACACCGAACACGAGAGTCTTCAGAAAAGTTAGGTTCATCCTGCAAACAATCACAAGTACAAACAACAAACACAAACAATAGAAAAGTACAAGCCTCCTCACATCACAACAAGAAATATAGAAAATGGATAAGTATGGGGTGCCTCTCACGAAGCGCTTTGTTTTTGGTAACCGAGTCACATAGCTTGACTCGATCCCCGAATTCATTCTTCCTTGGAGAGAGTATGGAGATCTTGGACTACCTTGGGTGGTAAGTCCCCTCCGAAGTAATGTTTCACACGATGACCATTCACCTTAAAGTTTGGACCATCAGGTTGAGATAACTCAATAGTTCCGTATGGAAAAACTTTGGTGATGGTGAAAGGTCCTGACCAACGAGTTTTAAGCTTTCCTGAGAATATCTTTAGACGAGAGTTGAAGAGTAAAACTCGATCACCAACATTGAAAATGTGGTTTTTGATCTTTGAGTCGTGAAGCTTCTTCGTCCTCTCTTTATAAATCAAAGAATTCTCATAAGCTTGATCACGAAGCTCATTAAGTTCATTCAGTTGAAGCTTACGGTGATCACCCGCGGTTTTAAGATCAAAGTTAGCATGTTTCAAAGCCCAGTATGCTTTATGCTCTAACTCGATAGGTAAATGGCAAGACTTTCCATAAACAAGCTTGTAAGGCGTACAACCAATCGGTGTCTTAAAAGCAGTACGAAATGCCCACAAAGCATCGTCTAATTTGTCAGACCATGAGGCACGGTTTTCTCCAACCGTCCTTTCTAGAATACGTTTTAAACCTCGATTGGACACCTCCACTTGACCGCTCGTTTGAGGGTGATAAGCGGTAGCTAGACGATGAGTGACCCCATACTTAGACATTACTTTAGCAAACTGATCATTACAAAAATGGGTCCCACGATCGCTTATAATAGCTCTAGGTGTTCCAAATCGAGCAAAAAGAGATTTCAAAAACTTAACTACAACCCTAGCATCATTTGTGGGGAGCGCCTTTGCTTCAACCCATTTCGAAAGATAATCAACGGCTACGAGGATGTATTTATTTCCTCTTGAAGACGGAAATGGTCCCATAAAATTGATACCCCATACATCAAAGATTTCACAAACTTGGATAGCGTTTTGAGGCATCTCATCTCGTTGTAAAATTTTGCCTTGTCTTTGACACGTATCACAAGATTTGATCATAGTATGGGCATCTCGATATATAGTAGGCCAAAAGAAACTGGCATCAAATACTTTTCGAGTGGTGAGATTGGCACTATGATGGCCCCCGGTGGGTCCTTCATGACAAGCTTTGAGGATCTCAATAGCTTCTTGCCCATGCACACACCTTCGAATGATTTGATCCGCACAAGTACGAAAAAGATAGGGATCGTCCCAGAAATAATGTTTAACGTCCTTAAAAAACTTCCTCTTTTGTTGAGTTGACATTCCTTTGATGATAAAATTCCTCGCATGGTAATTTGCATAGTCTGCAAACCATGGGGTACTTTCACTAGAAATAACTCCAAGAGTTTCTAAAGGAAAATGTTCATTTATGTCTTTATTTTCTAACACATCCTTATGAGGATTCTCAAGTCTAGATAAATGGTCTGCCGCAAGGTTCTCACTTCCTTTTTTATCACGGATGGTGATATCAAATTCTTGTAGGAGAAGAACCCACCGGAGCAACCTCGGCTTAGCGTCTTGTTTGTTCATAAGGTACTTTAAAGCCGAGTGATCCGTATACACTATGCTTTTGGATAAGACAAGATATGGCCGAAACTTTTTAAAAGCATACACAACGGCAAGCATTTCCTTTTCCATGGTAGTGTAATGAATTTAAGCTTCAGTCATAGTCTTGCTAGCATAGTGTATAGGCTGAAAATGCTTCATCTTTCGTTGTCCTAAAACCGCACCAATCGCGAAATCACTTGCATCACACATGAGTTCGAAAGGTAGGTTCCAATCCGGGACAACTAAGATTGGAGCTTCGGTAAGCTTCTTTTTAAGAGTCTGAAAAGCATCAATACAATCCTTAGAAAACACAAACGGTGTTTCCTTCTCAAGAAGGTGAGTCATTGGTCTAGCAATCTTAGAAAAGTCTTGGATAAATCGGCGGTAAAAACCTGCATGACCTAAGAAACTCCTAACACCTTTTACAGTAGTCGGGTGAGGGAGCTTAGTGATAACATCGACTTTAGCTCGGTCGACCTCAATTCCCGACTTTGAAATTTTATGCCCTAACACAATTCCTTCTCTACACATAAAGTGGCACTTCTCCCAATTAAGAACTAAATTCGTGTCTTCACACCGTTTTAGCATCTTTTCTAAATTGGAGAGGCATGAATCAAAACTATCCCCAAAAACCGAGAAATCATCCATAAACACTTCCATGGTCTTTTCGATCATATCATGGAATATGGCCATCATACACCGTTGAAAAGTACCGGGAGCATTACACAAACCAAATGGCACGCGTCGGTAAACGAAAGTTCCATACGGGCATGTGAAAGTAGTTTTCTCCTGATCTTGGAGATCTATTGGTATTTGGAAATACCCTGAAAATCCATTTAGAAAATAATAAAACTCATTCCCGGCTAATCTTTCTATCATTTGATCCATAAATGGTAATGGAAAATGATCTTTTTGAGTTGCTTCATTTAATTTCCTATAATCTATGCAAACTCTCCACCCGGTAACTAAACGAGTCGGTATTAATTCATTCTCTTCATTAGCAACAACGGTTAGTCCTCCTTTCTTAGGAACACAATGCATTGGACTAACCCATGGGCTGTCAGAGATCGGGTAAATCATTCCGGCATCAAGAAGTTTTAGGACCTCTTTTTTGATTACCTCGTGAATTTTTGGGTTAACCCTTCTTTGACTTTGAACCGTAAGTTTGTAATCATTCTCCATCAAGATTTTATGGGTACAAAAACGAGGGTCGATACCCTTGATGTTGATAATTTTCCAAGCAATGGCTCATTTATGAGATTTGAGCACCGTTAAAAGAGCATCTTTTTCATCATTTTTTAAACATTTTGCTATAATAACTGGTAACTTGTCATTTTCTTCCAAGAAAGCATATTCTAAGTGAGACAGCAAATCTTTTAATTCTAATTCCGGAGGCTTTTCAATTGAAGATTTTGCCTCGGTCACTTCACTTTGTTTAAGATCCATCGGAGGAAGTTGAAACGGGTCATTATTTAATAAATTTTCAATCAAACAAATATCTTCCTCTGGATTGAAATCGGCATGATCAATTTCCGGTGAAATAGAATCATCCTTAAGATAAGCTTTAATTTCTTCCAAAATGAATTCGGAAGTAAACGGCTCAGACGTCGGGGTGGGATTGCCACCCGAAGAATTAGGAAATCCTAGAAATTTCAGAGCATACTCCTCACAAACTGCATCAATGATGTCAATTCGGTTTACCGACTTGTCATTTGTAGAGGAGTATCTCGTGGTTTGATCTTGATTCAAAGTGACGGCTTTGTTATTAACCCGAAGAGTTATTTCTTCTCTATAAACATCTATTAAAGCACGACCGGTCCTCAGAAAAGATCTCCCAAGTATGAGAGGTACTCGAGGATCGGATTCGAAATCGACAACAACAAAGTCGGTAGGAAAATGAAATTTCCCAACTTTGACAAAAACGTCTTCGGCGAGTCCTTTAGGATGGATAAGTAATTGATCGGTCCGCTAACTCTAAAGTCATCCTAGTTGGTGTAAGTTCCGGCAGAGAAAGCTTTTTCCAAATAGAAAGAGGCATAAGATTTATGCTCGCACCAAGATCAGCCAAGGCGTGGCATACATCCATTCCTGGGAAATTACATGGAAATAAGAAATTTGCCGGGATCTCCAAGCTTTTCAGGAAGCTTTTTGAGGAGCATTGCTGTAACATTTCGTATTTTCAGGTCATTTACAATGTCATATATTTCACTAATTTTTTTTTCTCGTACGTATTTACTTTTAATTCTTATTATATAGTGTAATCGTGTCACACCCCCAGACGGGGCCTGGACGGAAAACGTGTCCGAGGGCGTGACGTCATCATAATCCGAACACAAGGCACAAGTGAAAATTACATGGAATAAGAAACTTGCGGATCTTCTACGCTTTTTCTTCGGGAAGTCTTTTTGGAAGCATTGCTGAGCGAAATTTCTCGTTCAACAGGTATCTCACTAACTAAGCAACTTTTTCCTTATTCAAGCCAAACTCTTAATCGAAAGGAGCAAATCTTAGCCATCAAAAGTAAAACATCCCAGCGGGTAAA
This sequence comes from Tanacetum coccineum, assembly GCA_026074375.1. Lineage (NCBI taxonomy): Eukaryota > Viridiplantae > Streptophyta > Magnoliopsida > Asterales > Asteraceae > Tanacetum > Tanacetum coccineum. The sequence continues at coordinate 31,238 of BQNB010015013.1, forward strand.
ACTTAATGTCGAAGCTGCCGCAAATCTTCAGATTTCAAGATCTTCTCCATTGATTCAAAGCTTTGTCACGAGGGTACTTTGATCATCATCTTTCGTGAAGGATATGGAATATTTGGCTTAGGTAAACTCTTCGGGATATCGGATTTCGGAATGGGAGTGGTTTTAGGCAAAGTCTTCGGAACATCAGGTTCCGGAATAGAAATGAGGATAACCGGAGGTGGGATATGAGTAGTAATTTCTTGGAAATTTGTTTGCTCTTTATCTGTTGTCTCCTTGGTTTCTTGTTCTAACTCGACCCTTTTAGGAGAAGGATTAGTAGGAATCAGGTCCGATCCCGTAAGCAAACACACTCACTTCGAGTAGTCGATGCAGCTTTCCATTCTCACTCACCCATTCGAATTTGGAAATGGTATTACTTGGAAGAGCTACCCACAAATCTGTGAAACAGCTTGATACTTGAGAAACAATCCACTACACATGTTTTCTTCAAATTACTTTGCAATGTATTTTGGAAGCTTTATTCTTTGACTTCTCATCCATAGCATTTTTTGGTTGATGACAGACTACTTTAACTTCGTAGTCTCTGCAATCTATCATTCATTCTTTAATTCTACATCTTTTCATGAGGTGATTTGATATTGTCAAATTCGTATATTCGTTTACATCAAATTTGCTCCTTGTAGCATTGAAAACTCAAAACTCATTTGAAAAATCTTGCACTGATTAAGAGGCACTTAAAAAGGTTGATTTTGAAAACCTTGATTTGAAAATTCAAAACATTAATAAATTACTTTGAAACCTTGATTCCTTGAAAATTTTTTTCCTCGATTAATATTATTCCCTTTGACCTCTGATTCTGTTAAACCTATATTGACCATTGTTTTTACACCCGGACAAACCTGGTGGTCACGATTTGATTACTAACACGGTTTGGAGGGTTAACTTGATTGTAAGTACCCGTAGTCGCACAAACACTAGCCTGATTGTTATCCGGTAGCCGGACAATATAACCAGCATGAGCATCCCGATCCACATCGTAACACAAGATTACCTCACACCACCGACCTTTAACCGGCAACAGCGGGAAAAGTGACAACTTATTTTAGAAACAATCTCGAGCTAGGACAACGTTGAAAGTTGATACCGCAAGCTTTATCAATTCACTCATCCGTTCCTTACTAGAATAACATTCTCATTCCTAGCAAGCCATTTGGTATGTTGTTTCGTGAATAACGTACCTTTTGCGATTTTGTGATTTCACTATGTTTTTAAAGCCTCTCCTAGTTCGTTTTAACCGTCACAAAGATTTCCACCCGCTAACGCATTTAAGAGTTTCTTGTACATTGTCGTTTAAACCATGTAAAGGTTATCACTGAGTTAACTCGTAATCCGTGATGAGGGCAATGCCTAAGGAAGGCGTCGCCTTAAACCATCGGGGGGTTCCATGTTTCCACGTAAAAGTTTCTTCCTTGGAATTTTTTGTGTAAAATGAGAAATTTCATTCTTAAAGCGTGAGTGGTTTTGCGAAGGAAGGGAAAAATTAGTTCAACGAACTCTGGTAACGGAGATCCTCCTAGTCACGATTAAAAAAAAAAATTTATTTTTTTTTGGGTGGTTCTTCCTCGTACCAAAGTTTTAGCGGACTCCCTCGACGAGATTAATACGGAAACATATAAGCTTAATCACATTCGTTAGGTACATTCCTAAATCTAAAGTCGAGGTAAATCCTTTTTTGAAAGCACTTAATATGAGCATGAGGATTATCCGTTCTCACGACCGTAAACGGTTAAGCTTGAACCAACTGAAAGCAAAATTCCGTCTTAATCCTCAAAATGAATCGCGGCATTAGAGATATGTTCCTGGTACATCAACTAAATTAGGCTTTTTCCGTACCCTTCTGTGGGTGATACCGGAGTAGCTCCTTCCACATACGTACGTGTCCCCGCCAATTGGTGCAGACCAATAGTACGAAGCTCGGGTTTCGTGAATATGTTATGGAAACACAGATTTCTATTACGACTCTATTTGGATATGTAGATGTGACGTCTTGAAATTATTTGGAAAATATGAATTTCTAGTGCGCATGCACTTAAAACAACACAAAAGGAAATGAGAACAGAAACGAGAAAAAGAAATATTTTTTCGTTTACCCGAATAATCAACAAACTTACGGGCGTAACTCTCGTTAAGTTAAACTGAAATTCTTTTTATCAAAAGAGGTGCAGCCTTTTCGCGTTAATATGACAATTGTCTAAACCGTAAGATTTTTTGAATTCATTATGGTTCGAAGAACTTATTGCATCGGATACTACCATCAATTGAAGTAGTACGAAGCTCGGGTTCGACTATGTTTGGAACACGATTTCTATTACGACGTCTTGGAATGGTGACGTTTGAATTATTTGGAAAATATGAATTTCTAGTGCGCATGCACTAAACAAACAAAAGAAATGAGAAAAGAAACGAGAAAAGGAAATATTTTTGTATTTTTTGTGTTTAATCTTCTACTTATATTAAAAAGAAAAGAAAAATATTTTTTTACTTTTTATATTTTTTTTAATTTTTTTTTTGTTTTTGATTTTCTTAAAAGCGTAACTTTTGAAGACGAAAGGTTCTCCAAAACACGATCAACAAACTTCAAACGAGAGAATCTTAATCACAAAATCTCTGGCAGCGGCGCCAAAAATTGATATAGCAATTTTATACACGTAAAATATAAAATATATAATACGATGGAAAATTACCAGATCACCCTTGAGGACAGAGGTGAAAAGGAAAATCTTCTCAAATATATATAATATAATATAATACGTATATTAACCAGGAAGTATGATTCCCCGGGTCGTTTCCCCCAATGATTTATGAAATTGAATCCACGTTTGATGCTCGGATAATGATTTGAATGGGTTCGAAGATTGATTTGATTATCTATATCTACTAAATAAAGACAACAAATAAAATAAGCAAGTAAAAGCAATTAATGAACTAAAACAATTAACGGGAACAAGTAAAACGCGACAAATGAGCACCTAAGGCAAGATTAACTCCTAAAAATGCAAACTAAATTTCTAAACCTAATTTAAGATAAAAGAAAATTTTGAGAAAAAGAAAATTATTTTTTTGATTATATTTAAATTTATTTCGAATTAAAAACTAATTTACGCAGCTATTTACAAAATCCTCAAGAAATTAGCAAAATTAAATCCTAAAAATATGAAAAATGATTTAAAGCTTTAGAAAAATCTAACGGAACGCGAAGAGAAATTACAAGTTCTATTTTCACAAACGTAATCCTTTTTCATGAATAAAAATCATTTTTAAAATTAAATAAAAAACTTAAAATGAAAATTAACAATCTAGAAAGGGTAAACAAACTGATATCTCGGCTCACACTCAAAAGTAATTAATCTCAATACGAGAAAAACACTCTTTTTTTGAATTTTTAAAGTTTATTTTTAGTCAATTTTATTACAAAAATAGAACTTTCGAAAAATTTAAACCCTAAGAAAAACTCTCTAAGAAAAATAAACTAATAAATTGGAACAGAAATTCCAAAAATTTTGTCAGGAAAATTTCCTACAATGCGATACTAAAAACAACAGGAAAAAATAAGACAATAAATCCCCCTCAGCTTATATCAAATAAGAAGCGAAAATTAAGCTAAAAAAGGCTAAGGCTTTTCATTATAAAAAAGAAAAGAAAAACTGTATCAATAATTAACTGAAAAGGGAGTATGACAATAGAGCTAATATAGCCAAAGAGGTTAAAAGCATTTGTGTTGTGTGTTAGAGTCACGGGTTCAAGAGCTAGAATATACAAACCCTTATTAGGCATTTTTTTATTTTTGAAAACTTAAGAGAACAAAGTCTTAATGACAAACATTTTTTAAGAGGCCAACTTTAAATAAAGAAACTATAAGCCTTAAACCCAAAGATAAGCTCTCAAAAGGGCTTTTGAAGTTGTTGTTTACAGAAAGGGCTTTTATGAGAACTAATAAAGCTAAAAACACATTCAATAGCACTCAAACCCAAATAAGAAAACAATTTTAAAACAAAACTTGTTTTTAGAAGCTCATGATATGTAGAAGCTACTTTTGATAAGCTAATTTAACCAATAACACTAAAAGCTAACTGAATTAACTAATCTAAATGGTAAACTCAGTAGAAAGACTTTAAAGTTCAAAAATAAATTAAGCTAAAATAGACAATAAGCTATAATGGAACCTGAAGCTTTTGAAAACTATAACCAACTAACATATAAGTGATAAGTTTCTCAACCATAAAACTAAATCCTATAAGTTAAAAATTTAGATTCTTCGATTATACTAGCTAAAGATCCAACTCAGCTATTGTTCTATTTTTTATTTTTTTTAGAGATTTTTATGACTTTAAAAGCAAATGTACTTCAAAAAAACATAAACAGCGATCAAATAGCGTAGAAACAGCTAAGTATTTACTCTATCTCACCTATATGTAAACTACAAGCTAACTGGAATCAATATACCAGCATAAAAACACCTCTAATTTATAAAACTAGCTCTACACATCACTGATCAAAAAGGAGCGACTTGCAGTTGGAACATAGCACGATCTACTTGTATCTGAGATGCCACTTGGCAAAGGGTTGCTAGAAGCCCCAAATGCAGGTACACAAAGGAGTTTCTACTTGCCATTACGACACATAAAGGGTTCAAAATGAGTGTGTGTAATCACTTCTCAATCAAGCAAACCAAGCTTATGAAAGCCTGAAATCCAAAATTTACTAGCTAGCTTAAGTCAAATAACTCCCCTGGTGCAGGACAACAACATAAGCCTTAACTCTTGAATTTTTGAATCTATCTTTGAAATCAACATGACTACTCATTTTTAAAGTGAAATAAAACTGAAAAACTCAAACCATTTTGTTCAATTCATATTTGGACTTTAAGAAGTCAATGCTACTAAACTAACACATCCTTATACTAGACAGGTCAACTTAGCTTTCTACTCTGAAACCAGAACTAACACAAATTATCAATTACTAGATTATACAACATATAAACTAAACCTATAAACTTATTGTTAACTACTATTTAAGCTAGAAAACAAAGAATTCTATGAATTAAACCTAATATTTATTGGTTTTATTTATTGATTTCTAAGACCAGGGTTAAAGAAGCAAATATAAAGATCTAAGCTATTAACTAAAAACAGATTATCAACTAAGACTAATAAGCACATAAGATAACTTTAAGCATAATTAGTAAGATAATAAGCAGATTAAGCAACTTATAAGCAAACAAGCAGATCTATACTAGGACTTTTAAAGTAAGTAAGGAAATAGAAACTAACCAATTGCCTTAGCAAAACAAAGGCAGAAATGCTTAAAGATCTTATCAGCAGCTCTAGCTTATCAATGATAAGCTAGTAAAAGTCCTTTGAAGCTCTTCCATTGTAAGCTTCCCTTCCAATTTTCCAAAGTCCATTAAGCAAAGGTATTCATCTGAGTTTAGAGTTAAGTAGATAAGCGTGATTGAATAATAGAGGACTCAAATCACAAACTTAGAGACTTGTGAGAGCTTAAGAGCTTAATAGGAAAGCTTATGAAACAATTCACAACATTTGAGCTTTTTGAGAGCTTTTGACCAATTTATTAAAGGAAAACTAGATTTCATTAACTACAGAAATATACAAGTATAGTTTAAACTGAATTTACATTGACACGAATATTAAAAAGCTAAAGTTTACAACCTAACATTACATAAGCTAAAATTATTTTTTAAAAGCTAAGCTAAAAACTAGAAAAGAAAAGATGCTTCGTCGTAGTGAGGATGAGTAGGCATATAGCTGGCCAAAGATGACAGGTTCTAGGCTCCACATTAGTTAGACGCCCCTTGCCTCTTTAGACCTTGATCCTTTTCAAAAATTGGATGTAATTGTAAGACCCTTGATTATCTTTTAGCACACACGGATTGCCAGCGTGGCATCCGTATATGACATGTTGGCTTCTTCTGTAGATGTACCTCAAGTGTAAATTACTCATCCTTGTGTTTCCATCAACAATCTACCGAGTGGCCAAAATATCCCCTTTTGTTAGGGTTTCTAGCCCAATGAGAAGGGTCTCGTGCCAACGTATTCTCTCCCTGTCTAACGAGTACTATATCACTTGAATTGAATTCCCAACGTCCATTAATTTGCATTGCCCTCTCTTTTTTGGCCCGTGGTAATTTAGGGAAGGAGATGAACTAAAAACTGTTTCTCCCCGCCGAGTTTTTTTATACTTCTACAGAAGAGGGTGTTTGACTTTTGGGCCGGGTATTAGGGATTTAGGCCAGGGTTTGTTTTTGGGTTATAAATAGATAACGAGTGTTATCTCTTTTATTATAAAGAGATAACAAACCGTATAGGGCTTAACAGCGCATAATTGTATTTTGCAATTTGGAAATTTATGAAGTACTGTTTTCAGGTAACTTAGTCATCTCTTGAGTCCTTGTTGTGACTTTGACCAAGGGTTGACTGAGTGTTGAACACGTGTCTGACTTTTGACCTTTTGTAAGACAAACCTCTGGCTCTTTTGTGTTCTCTTCTTTCCCATACATTGGTTGGCTACTGCGCTTGTCCGTGTTCTTCAGACACATACTCACCTTTTTCCCCCTCCCACAATAGAACCCAAGAAAGTGATTCAAGCTCTAGAAGATCCAAGCTAGATAGAAGCAATGCAAGAGGAGCTTCTACAATTTCAACTTTAGAAGGTTTGAACACTGGTTAATCTACCTAATGGCAAGAGGGCCATTGGAACAAAATGGGTCTTTAGAAACAAAAAGGATAAGAGGGATTGTAGTAAGAAACAAGGCAAGACTGGTTGCACAAGGTTATACCCAAGAAGAATGAATTGATTATGATGAGGTTTTTGCTCCTGTTTCTAGGATAGAAGCAATCAGGTTATTTTTGGCTTATGCATCATTTATGGGATTCATTGTGTACCAGATGGATGTGAAGAGTGCCTTTTTATATGGTACTTTTGATGAGGAGGTATATGTTTCCCAACCTCCTGGTTTTGAAGATCCATAGTTTCCTGACAAAGTGTATAAGGTAGAAAAAGCTTTATATGGTCTACATCAAGCTCCTAGAGCCTGGTATGAGACCTTGTCTACCTATTTAATTGAAAATAGATTTAGAAGAGGCACTATAGATAAGACTTTTTTCATCAAAAAGGACAAAGGTGATATCTTGTTAGTACAAGTATATGTTGATTATATCATCTTTGGGTCCATAAAGAAGTCTTTATGTGATGAGTTTGAAGTTTTTATGCCCAAGAGATTCCATATGAGTTCTATGAGGGAACTCACTTTCTTCTTAGGATTGAAAGTACAATAGAAGGAGGATGGAATCTTTATTAGCCAAGACAAATATGTAACTAAAATATTGAAGAAGTTTGATTTTGCCACTGTGAAGACAGCAAGCACTCCCATGGAACCTAACAAGGCATTGATCAAGGATGAAGAAGCTGATAGTGTGGATGTTCATTTATACAGATCAATGATTAGATAATTGATGTACCTAACAGCTTCTAGACTAGACATAACTTTTGTTGTTTTGTAGCTGTGTAAGGGTTTCAAGTTATCTCCAAATGTCACATCTTCATGTGTGAAGAGGATCTTAAGATACCTTGAAATGTCAACCCTAAATTGGGGGGCCTTTGGTATCCTAGGAGATTCACGACATTTGACTTGGAAGCCTTTTCTGATAGGGATTATGCTAGATCTAGTCCGACAGGAAATCCACACAGGAGTTTGTCATTTTCTTGGTCCAAAGCAAGGTTTGATATCATGGCAATGTAAGAAAGCATACTATAGTATACCAATTCTACTACTGAAGCAGATTATGTTGCTCCTGCTAGGCTAATTGCTGTGGACCAGTGTTATGGACTCAAATCAAATGCTTGATTAGATGTACCTTCCTGAACAAGCCAAGATCTACATTATAAAGAAACGCCATTTGTTTGTATGAAATCCAGTGTTTCACACTTCAAAAACCAAGCACATGGAGAGTAGACACCATTTCATCAGAGATTCTTATGAGAAGAAGTTAATTCAAGTGATCAAGATTCACACAGACCACAATGTTGCAGATCTTCTCACAAAGGCATTTGATGTTAGCAGGTTTAACTTTTTGATTGCTAGCATTGGATTACTCAATCTTTGAAGCTAAAATTTGTTGGAGTCATGATAAATGAGGTTTGAAGTTAAAAATGATAGTTGTAAGATTAATTCTGCTAGGCAGAAAATTAGTACTACCAGGCAAAAGTTAATACTGCTGAGCCAAAGTTAGTATTGCTGGGATATCATTAAAGTTACAACTGTTGAGAAAAATTTTAACCTCTGAAGCATTATTTGAGGGGAGGTCAATTAAGATTCAATGAAAGTGATTGAAACATCAAGTAGGTATGGATGAAGGGTTAGGACAACCCATTGATCCCTAACCCACATCCACATTACTCAACTCTACAATAAAGAAACCAATCATTGTTCCATCATCATATCAACCCAAAAAGACCCACAGACCTAGGAAAGCCATAAGGACCACTGAGATATCTCAGTCAAGTATACATATTAAATCTTCTTGTAGATGAGACTATATATAAGGAGTGGGAAGACAGAATGGAAAGGGCTATCACTACTGCTTCTAGCTTAGATGCAGAGCAGGACAGTGGTAACAACAATAGGACCCAATCTATGGCAATACTAAATGAGTCAAATCCTTAGAGAACTAATTTAGGTAGTGGTCCCAGATGCCAAGATACCATATTAGGGGGTGTAGATGCTTAAACTAGGTTTGAGACTACATCTAAACAGTCCAATGATCTACCTCTCTCAAGAGGTTACACACTTGGAAGTGAGGAGGACAGTATGAAACTATTAGAATTGATGGAACTTTGTACAAAATTGTTAGATTTGGTGAGCAAAAAGAAAACAGAGATGTTGTGAGTTGAAAAACAGAAAGAGAGATGTGTGAATAAAAACATAAAAGAGTGATTTTATGAGCAAAGAGAATTGAGAGATAAAGTAAGAACAAAAACAGAAAGAGAGCTTGTAAGAATCAAGATTGGTGATGGAAATACTTTTTGGAACATAATTGAGGTTAAACCTGGTGTCTCAACAGTTAATACTGCTACGCATTACTTAGTACTACTGGGCATTATTTAGTAATGTTAGTCTAACAACTTAGTACTGCTGGGCATTACTTAGAATTGGTAGGCTAATATTAGTACTGCTGTGTTACCGTTAATACGGTTTGGGGTATAACAAATTTTTCTTAATTAATTAATAGTCGTTGAGATATTTCCGCCAACAACTTCGCCTATAGGGGTCTATAATTTGGATATTTCTTGATTTTTCTTTCTTATATAAGTTTTCTTCGAGAAAAAGATTCAATTTTATTAAGTCGGTCATATCAAAACCCTAAGTGCTCTCTACATAATCTCAATTAACTTTGCAAAGCTCGTCAACTCTCATAAACTAACAAATCCTAGAACCCTAATCAAACTTCTCTTCATCAAATGGCGAATTTGGCTTTCTGCGATAAGCACAACATGGTTGCCTACTTACAAAATTCAGAAGGAAGTGAAGGATTTCATCAAATAATTGATTTTCTCTCAACATGTCACACTAAGTATGCCCTCATTGAAAGTCCAACTATCTATGTGTCTCTCATAGAACAGTTTTGGCAAACTGCTACTGCAAGCACACCTGAGAATGGAGAGATGGAATATTAAGATATGGCAAATGAGCTTTTAAGGAAAATCTTAATACTAGCAAACAAACCAAGAAAGTAAGGTGTTTGGAAGCATCCTCTCAGCTTAGAAAAATTTAATTCAAGAAACTTGATGATTTGGAGGTAAATCACAAGTTTAGGGGAGGATTGTTGGGAATTAAGGGCTTTTACAAAGGTTATACTGCTGGTTCAACTTAGTACTGCCAAGTCAAAAAGTTTGTACTGCTAAGATTATAGCTACCAGTACTAACTGGTTAGTACTTCTAGAGTAAAAGTTAGTACTTCCAGTACTAACTTAATACTACTAAAGAGAACTTAACACTGCTGCATGAAGATTAGTATTGATGAAGAGTTAAATGCGCTTGGTGATATGTATGGACTTATTCTATGTATATCTTATATAGTTAGAAGATATGTTGATATCTTATAGAATTTTAGAAGATTTATAGTTATCTTGTAAAGGACTCCTTAGTGTATAAAAAGAGATCCTAGGTTATGGTTTTAGAAGTACCAAAAACAAGTCATTGTCATAGCTTCAAGGTTGTAAACCCTAACACTATCAAAAAGTGTCTGTATTAATATATTGAAGCTTATTATTTTTGTTGTATTTCTTTGTCTCAAGCATACTTTTTCTTTATTCTTCTTAGTGGTATAAATTAGATTCCGCATAGTTTATATCACACTTAAAGTTTCAGTCTTAGTACCTTTAGATTTATCCAAGGATACTAAACCTTACATCAAGCTAAGGAGTTTAAAATCTATTCATTGGGATCAACAGACCACAATTCTCTAATATTTCAATCGGATGGTAACTAAGTAACTATCCCATTCTGAACTTTTGACAACAGTCAAAACCGGATGTAACTTATACCATTGTAGAAAAATAGTCAATAAGCTATTACCTCAGTCTATCATTTAGAAAACGGCCAAAACCGGATGTAAGTTAGACCATTTACCCAATATCATATAGAAGAACTTGTCATGAACTACATTAATCATGTATTCATAAATTTTTTTGCCGTTTGATTTGAATCTTGTTGGAAAACTTTATGATTTAAACATTTGAAACATGATAATATGAAAACGATCACAAACAATTGAATCACAACTTCCATCCATTTTTCCACAAAACATCTTTTGACTTTTATACATATGAAGCACATTTGAATAATTTGCTTTGTTAAGCCATTTTGAACTTTTAAGACCATTTTGGTTTTATATGAAACCCAATATTAAGCCCATTTGGTTTATACGAAACCCAACATAAAGCTCATATGGTTTATACGAAACCTAAAAAAAAAAATTGGTCCAATAAGCATTTAGAAAAACCTATACGAAACCCAGTAGGAGATATACAAAACCAAAAGTTATACCATTACTTTTAACAGACTTACGTACATATGAACCTGCTTAGAAATATGTTGAGTATAACTTTTAAGACACGAGATACCAATTTTAAACATTTTATCAACACATTAATCCCATTTTGTTTTACGAAAGCTCAAGTTCATGCATACAAAACCTTTGTCGGCTACAAAACCCCTAATCTAGTTTGTGAATCGTATTGATTATTAAAAATTATACACCTTAATCACAACAACACATACTAATAAACGTTTTGCCTAAATCAATTGATCAAACCAAAGAATCAATTAAATTTACGAAACCCTAACCCTAAATCTGAAACCTTTAAACTTAGCGATTAAACACAATATAAATGAAAAAGGAAACGAATTAGACTATGTTCTTACGTTTGAAGAAAGTAAAGTTCCGTAAATCGATTTGGATAGAATAAAATGTGATAGGAAAGCTCAGTTCTTTTAAGAGAAAATACAAAAGCTCAATATATTATACGAAGGTTATAAAGCTTTCGTAAATCCCTATTCCTTTTATACATCCGAAACCAAGTTTGAAACTTGACTCTTTTAGTCCCTGAACTTTCATTTTAATTTATTTTAAAGTCCAAACTTAATAGCAACACTCCCCCTTAGAGTTAAATCCTATTTCACAGTTTATCCTTTGAAAGATTTTTGCAGTTATAAATTCCGTTGTTTGACGAAAAAATTTATAACTCCCCCTTCAATAAATATCCGGTTTAGAATTTCTTCCTTTTTTGATTTTCTAATGAAGTGATCAAAATTTTTTATAACCCCCCCCCCTCGAATTGATACCCATTCAAGAATTTCTTCCTTTTTGAATGAAATTGAATCGAGAGATAGTTATTTTTTTAGTTTTAGACACACTTGTGATTTTTCAAAGATGATGATTGATGTGTCATTCTATGTATGTATTATTTATTATCAAGTTTTACTATTTATATTTTGCCGACTATACCTAAAACAACACTAACGGGCAGTGTATCCGATCAGTTGTAGTTTCGTTAGTTAGTAGGGTGTTGATTACTAAGAGCGAGAACGTTATTTCCTAAATCTATAAGTATTTTAGTTATCTAAGTTAGTCCTAATTTATTCTATGTTATACCTAAGTTAAACCTAAAACTAACGCAAAGGGGGGGGGGGGGGGGGTTAGCCTGAGAGACTGGCATGAGTTTTGGTTTACCTAGACTGAGATTGGGCGATTAACACACACAAGCTGATATTTAGAAGATAGAGAAGCGGTCAAGCCTATTGTAAGGAAAACTTATTAACCATATTTAATCTAATAAAACGCATGTTTTAGTTTATAAGTGCAATGATTGTCTTATCTCGTTGTTGATATAGCATTCCTAGATTTAGTCGGTACTTCCTAAAACCTAGACATGCTAATTCTGTCACAATTAAACACATCCGCATAAAGCAATCATGGTTGATTATAATCTATCTAAGAAAACAACAATGGTGATCTTATTGAATCCTAGCTCATCGAGACTTTACTAACTTACTGCTTAACGACTCTTTATATACTAGTAGTCCGTTGTCCAGATCTTTACCCAAGGAATCCAAACATTATTTGTTGATCCTAGGTCACCTGCTAGGTCCAAACTTGTTTCACTTACAAACAGGAGCAAAAACAGGGGTCAATATTTGTGATTGCTCTTACTCTAGATTTAAAATTTACATTATGGGAGCAAATCCTGCATCTTGTCCTGTGGGTTTGTTTTCATTGATCAAGTTGGATTATCAGGCCGCCATACTTGCTCATAAATGAGTATAATTTGATAAACATTATATGCATACACACACTTTATGATGCATTCGATAAACTATAAACCATACGTTTTTGATTTTAATAATCATGGCTAATACCTAAATGATTAGCTATTAACATTGTTATCTAATACTATTGTCATTGTATGATTTGATAGATGAACGATTAAGGTAACCTAACCAAGTTAATGAATGATACAAAAAACCGAACGCGTATTTAGAGTATAATAATTTACAAGGGTTTTCCTGTGGATTGAAGGGCGTTGCGAGACCTTCGTAGCTTCTCTTTTCTTCTAAAAGTCGAATCTGGTAGTTAATGCATTCTTCTTAGTCTTCAGTATATCTTTTCACTCTCAAATTTATATTTAGGGTTCGGTATTTATAGCCTCTGGAATTTGGTCTATACGTTGTATTGAAGTGTCTGAATACGGCGTATTGGAGTTTTCTTAGAGTGGGTACCACGATTATAATATTCAAAAATATTCTTGAGTTAGCCGTGAATACGGCGTGTGTCTTCTACTGGATATGGTGTATTACTCTTCAAATCTTCATGGTTTCTTGTGAAGTTCAGGCACAGATACGCCATATCTTCCTTGATGGATATGACATATGGGTAGTCAGAACAACAGATTCTTGATTTCTTCGTTTATGCTCCAGAATGCGCGACATTTAGTTAAACTTCACCAATTGCACCATATTTACTGCAAATAACTAATATAAACAATTAAGTACCAATTCATGCATAAAATAATATAAAATGAGCAATTTAACTAGGATAAATGATGCTATAAAATAGACGTTATTTGATGTCATCAAATATCTCCCACTTGAATCCTACTTGTCCTCAAGTAGACTTTAAAAAACTTATGAAAATGCATCCCAACCTGAGTTTAGGATTTTTCCTCTAAGCAACTTTTTCATTTTATTACTTGCACATAACTAAACACCTCACGAAGTAGGAAAATGAAAACACTCAAATCACTCGACTAATCTATGTGGTAAGATGTAACTAATTCTCTCAATTACTCGATAACTAATTCGCTTAATTTCTTGATCGTGACGAGTATTCTATCATAAGTTTGGCAAGGATACATATCTCCACCACTAAATCTAAGGAGTGATAAGTCTAAAAAAGTAAATTGGGTTAAGGTTTAAGGGTTGATCATTGTTTCCAATCTCTATCGATAATGATATTCTAGAAAAGGTAACAAAACCACACATACACATCCATAACGATGGAATAGACATATGTGATTGCTTGATCCTTAACTCGAATAAGCTAAAGAATATGATTAGTAATCTTTACCAATAGTCGTAAACCAACAAGGCCGACAAAATCATATATACACATCCATGGCGATGGAATAGACATACATGATTGCTCATATCCCCATTCAAGTAAAACCAAAGGTTAGGATGAAGAACAATAGAGGGTATGGAACGTCTAATCTTTTACCAAAAGTAATAAACCAACAAGGCGGACAAAATCACACATAAGCATCCATAATGATGGAATAAATACATGTAATTGCTCGCATCCTCATTCGATTAAGTCATAAGGTTGCGAATTAGGTATGGGAAATGTATAATTGGTGTTAAATACAAAGAACAAAACAAATAGATTAAGTCCAAACAAATAAGGAACGGTGTTGCTAGTTACTTTCCCGACCATCCCCATGAAGAAGATACAAAATTGTAGACATAAATGTCTTGGTCATAGATCAACAAAGACAACCTTAGTTGGCGTTCCCATAACGGTCAACTCCCAATCATCCATAATATACATACTTTGCAACATTAGTGGTGATATCTACCATTTTTAAATATGAAAATACATAGTTGGTTTATAATTGTGACCAACTAGAAATAGTATACAACATTACTTTACATCGTTGGTTTATAACATGTACCAATGAATAATCAATCCTTCAAATAATAATATCGGTTAAGCTTAGACGAACCAATTATCTCACAAACCTCACTTTTTTCTCTCTTGATCTTTTTTTTGTATTTTTCAGTTTTTCGATTTTTTTTTGCTAACTAACACTGAAAAACAAACTACGGCGTATTTTTCACCACTTCATGAACATGATAAATCTGAATAATTAATATTCGATCATACTAGTGAAAGTAGTAACTACAGGAGCACTACGATAAACTACTTTCACATTCCCAATTGTGTTGTGCAATTTCCCAACCTAACAATGGATAGAAAATTCACACACGTTCGCTATTGCATTATGCAATTTTCTGATCATATCAGAGATAGAAAATATGCATTACGACATAGGAAATACAATACTTTACACAAAAGCAACTAGCAATCGATTAAGGACTTAATATAATCGTGTAGGCTAAGGTGTAAAGGTGTAACGAAACAAAATTTTGTGTAAGAAAAGAATGGAATGGCTTAGCAGGTTTTTCTAGGGGTATCTTAATCTTAAAATGAGAGTAAACAAAAGGTTTATATGGGGGTTGACTAACCAGTGTAGTTAGTTAATATCACAACATGTATAGGCTTTTTGGTGTAATCTTAGAAATAACCAGTTTAGAAATGTCACTCCATCTATTAAAAATAGTGCTTATTATTGTGGTCTCGAATAGATATACTAAGCCAAGTTCTAAAGTTTACTACAGTCACCGGCACACTTAAATTTTTGTAGAATTTAGGGTAAAAATGGGGAAACGGATAAGGCTAAATTCTCATAATATTTAACAAGGGTTATGTGTGCGGGTCATGTAACGAATAATTTTACAAAAAATATGCTAATTTTTTTTATTTTAAATTTGATATAGATTAGGCATATTAATTGTAAAAATAAGGACAAGTAAGTGTTTTAATTCTCCTCCCACCACTTGAAATATACAACGCCCTCGTTGTATAAGTATAACATTAAAAACAAGAAATTAAAGAATTTGAATAGAAAACTACCTTGAGATTTTCTCGGTATGATCCTCCATGTTGCGTATATGAGCAAGATTATGTGTTGTAAATGCATCTGAATACCAGCATGACTACTACACACGTATAATTCTAGAAAATAAGCATTCCACCAAATTGATTCAATTGTCTAGAAGGATCCTGTGTAAAAACATAAGAAAACAAATGCAATTCTATCTTCGGTATTCGTTGGTTAGAAATCAAAATAAAAACCTAAAACTGTATAGAAGTCGATACGACGTATCCATAAACCAGGATACGCCGTATTGAGACCGGTAATAAATATCAAAGGTACGGGTCAATCGTCTAATACGTTGTATTCATTTAATGAATACGCCGTATAGGCTGAACTGACAATAAAGTTTAAAAGGCTGAAAAGTAAAGACTGGATAACGTCCAAATAGTCAATACGTTGTATCCATTGAGGTTGGATACGCCATATCGACAGTCTGGGAAGACAGACTCGATAAAAATTGAAAATTACATTTTGGGTTGTCTCCCGACAAGCACTTTTGTTTACAGCAAAGTCTTTAAGTTAGACTTTTCTTTATCTCTTTACTCCGCCCTTGTCACGAACCACCCTTCATCCATTTTGGTAAAGATAACCCGGTAGGCGTGACACGCATCTTCTTTGGTTCTCGGCCAATCATTGTAACCAAATTCATTGATAGCAACAAACTCTTCCGCTGGTCCAAATGAGTACTTAATCACCTAAAACCTTTCTATTTTGCATTTTGCCAGATTCTTATGAGGATTCCTAAGAAGTTCGTACCTTCTTTCTTTGTATTACTCCTAATTCTCATAGTCAGGTGCATTGTTCGAGACCAAGTGGTCATCTAAGTTACCGACACCATAATCATCCATTGGTTCCTTTTTATCGTTAATTGTTTATACTTTCTTATTTCCCTCAGGACTATTAAGTATTTGAAAAATATCAAGATAGGGGTTATAGTTAGCCGAACAATGGTTCCAAGATTCATCTAATTTGGTCTTTTTCATTAAGGCTTCATGCTTTAACTTACCATCCTTAAATTCCTCATTCATGGATCCATGCATTTTTGTTTTCTTCATATGTATTGAATCCAAGAATATCATGAATAAGCAAATCCGTATCAACCTTAAGAAGATAATTAAACTCATTGAATGCCTTGTATAGAGGTGTTTCAAATTGGAATACGTCAGTTTCAATCCTGAAGATTTTAGCAGTTTCATCTTCTTCATTTACGTATGTTTCTTCAAGATTATAAAGCTCTTTATCAGTAAGTACCTCTTCATCATCTCCTCTGACCCAATACATTCATAATGCGTTCTTTGTGTACCAATATATCATTGAATGGTTACTAAATTTTGAAGCCATCCATTCAGCAAACTCAACATTAGACGGATCATACTCCATGTCAGTATCATGTTTGAACACATCATTCTTTCTCTTAATTTCTACATAATCATTAAATTGGGTTCTTATAACTTCGAATCAGCCATGTTCCAATCACACCATTCTTGATATTTTTATCCATAGTCTCATGATTCCCATAATTCAGGTCTAGCCATTGTTCAATAGTTACATCAATAAGCCATACCAACCTATTATTAATGAAAATCATCGCTTTAACATAACTTTTTTTCTTCCTCATCGTAGCACTCGTTTCATTCAAAAACTTCATGATCATAGTTTTCCAAGTTGTCACACTGTGGTTCATCATATGGGGGAGAAGAAAGTCCAGGAATTCTCACTTCATAAGTAAACAAATCATCATCCATTCTACTTAATCGGTTGAATTCATCAAAAGTTGCCCCAAGAGGTGAATCACAAGTGAACAAGTCATCTTTCATCTTGAGCATCCATGGAAGTTTGGAATATTTCTTAATTACCTTCATCTTAGCTACTAAAAAGATCTAGAAAATCTTCAGTAGAATCAGCTTGGAAAAAAAATTAAACATCAAACCCTAATAATGAAATTTTAAGTTTTTTCTATATAAGATGATCGATACGCCGTATTCAATTAAATGAATATGCCGTATTGATTTGTTGAACAGAATACGTTGTATTGCTTATGAAAGGGAGATACGTCGTGTTCAATTTAGTGTGTCACACCCCCAAAAATAGGTCGCAGCGGAAAAAAAAATCGAGAGCGTTACTTCATAATACCATTGCTCAATTCATGAGAGAACGACCTCTAAATGTGTCATTTGAATAGAAATATTGAATTATTTTGACTCCAATGCACATCACATAAGCCAAGCATCTAATTCACTTGAGAAAAACATGCTTAAAAAGTGTCAACATAAAGTTGGTGAGTTCATAGGTTTGTTTAAGTATAAATGTTAAACCAAAGTTTTGTAAAGTATGTATGACTGTTTCAATCCTTTTATGTTCCCCAAAAGGTATGTATGAATGTTGTAAATCAAAGAGTTATAAAGTATGCATGACCATTCCAATGGCCAAATAGTCACAATATATAAGTATGAATGTTATAAACTAAAGAGTTGTAAAGTATGCATGACCATTTCAATCCCCAAATAGTCACAAAAACGTATGTATAGTTGGACCCCCATTTTTCAAAGTATGTATTGCCACTTTATTCAAGGCAACCGTAATTGTTCGTGTTCTTGTAAATTTTGTGCTCCGACATGCTATAACGTTCGTTTGTCCGGTGATACCAATCACCCGAACGGGGCTGTTACACCCGAATAGATCTATTTTATAACATTCGCGCTTACCCTCCAAGTAATTCACAGTTCAATCCACTTAAGCTAATCCGTAATCATTTGGGTAAAAGTAAAGTAATGTCCTTGTTTTCAAAAATAAAGTGAAACACAATGTATTTCGTTCCAAATAAAGTAATTGAGTGTGTAGACCAGTTTGTAAAATGATATTGAGTCAGTAATGGAAGCTCGGTCACTCAGTCGAGAATCCTCGATCTTTATATTATCTACATTGTAATAGACTATAAAGGGTAAACGGGCTTGTTAATGTAAGCTATTTGGTCATGTGTTGTGGGCTAAAGCCTAACCAAAACCCAAGCCCGGCCCGTAGAAATCCCATAGGCGTCCAATCCTTATAGTTTAGGTATAAATACCCCTTCTTCATAATGGAGAAGGGTTGGTTTTTCATTTGTAAGGTTACACACATTTAGATAATCCACCATCTCTTTCTTTCTCTAGCTTTCTCTCTATAAACTTCTCCTCTTTTCTTCTTATTTGGTTCGATTAATATGTTATGGAAATGATTACTTGGTTCCTATAAAATCTCCAATATCAAACTTTTCAACACCAAAAGTAAGTTTTTCACTAAAGATTTACACATGTGAACTATAACAACCTGTAATTTTCATCAATGTAAATATCCATCTATTAAATTAGGTTTAATGTAATATCCATCTATTATAAATATATCACCTTCTTACAGGGAAATTTTTTGCTTTATCTCATTATGCAACGTAACTTGCATCTCTAAAGTAAACGAGCTCACATAACCTCTATCTATGCCATATATATGTATGTTTATATCATATAAACATCCTAATATGTCAAGTCTATATCTTAATATTATTTTTACTAAGTACATTACCAATTTAACGTACTTTTCAAAATGTTATTTCAAAACAAGCATTAAACGTAAATGTTTACATCAAAACCCTAATTATATGTAATGTATACATATAAAATGAATGTGTAAGCCTTCAAACATATGTAAAAGTGTACGATGCATCATATTTGAATCATATTTTCCCTTTAAGTCAATGTACAACTCATTTAAGCTCAATGTATAAGTCAATAATGCCTAAAAACCTAATTAGGTCATTTAAGCTCCTAAATCTTGTTTAAACTTTCTACCTCTTTAACATAAGGTACAAGCACTTAATGCATAACTTCTAAACCTTTAAACTAATCCCTAAATCATTCTAAAACCTAATTTAAAACCCTAAACCCTAAACAAAACCCTAACTTCACTTTAACCTTAAAACTAAACCCTAAAACTTAATCCTAAGCCCTAAACCCTAATCCTAAACACTAAACCATAATCCTATCACTAATCCTAAACCTTATTCTATCCTAAACCCTAACCCTAACTCGAAATTAAAACCCTAAACCCTAAAACGAGCCCTAAACCAACCCGTGACCCATTTTCTTCCATTTTGACCCATTTTTAAACCAAGCATCCATCCTAACACCCCAAGCACCACTATGACTCACCAAGCAGCCACCTAAGTAGCTTACAAGCACCTATATTCCTTTCCTTGGCCACCAAGCTTCCTACATCACCTCCTTGTTGCTCCTTTCTAGCCGCGGCCACATCACCCCTCCAAAACCCTTCCAACACTTCATAGCTACTAACCTAGCCTTGAACACTCACCTCCTAGCCCTCCTAAGTCATCACCCTACAAGATTTAGCAACCACATCACTTAAAACTTAGTCTCCAAGGGTTATTCGACCCTATAAATAGCCGCACCCTTCATACTTCAATCACATACCTCTCAAACTCATTTCTCATAATCAATGGAAGTCTAAGCTAATCAAGGAAGTAAAGAAGGTCCCCAAGAACAGAAGTGAACCCAAGAACAGAAGTGAAGCCAATAAACCAAGAGAAGAAGCCTTGCAAGGTTGTTTCTAAGCGTACGAAACTCAAAACCTATTTTTGACCCACTTTGAGCTCAAGTAAGCCTAAGTCTCATTCAATAAGTTCGTTTTCTGTTTTGAATCCTTAATAAGTATCTTATAATCTTGTATGAACTCTTGTTAAAAGCTTTTAACTCAAAACTATGCGTGGTTAATTTTCTAAAACCAAACAAAACCTTAAAACCCTAATTACTCGTTTTCTTTTAATCTATAAGCTAAACTCATAAGATGTTGTTATAAGCTATTCCTATAAGCTTATTATCATTTTTATAAGCTTTTTATCAAGTCTTAAAAGCTTAAACCTATCAGGTTAAATTTTATAAACCAAACGACCCATTTTTGTGTTTTTAAGCTCATAAGCTCTTTTAATAAGCTATAAGCTCGTAAAAGCTATTTATCCTAATTTATTTTAGCTTATACTAATAAGCCATAAGCTATAAAACTCTTTTAGAATTCAAAAATACCTTATTATGAATTTTGGACTTGTTTTACAAATATTTTCATGCAAAGGGGTATATATTGTAAATTTATGAAAATTATAACTAAAGGGGCTGAAAATGTTATTTTCCTAAAGTTATAACTATAAGGACCTATCTTTCCAAGTTTCAAAGTTAAAGGTTTAAATTATATATACTTTATATATAAGGAATAAACTTGTAAAAGTTTATAAATCGAGGGTATATATTGCCATTTTTGCAAACTTAAAAATATAAAATATAATATTTTTATACACGTTACTAGGGAGCTTCATATAAGGGATTTCATTTGGGTATACGTTTTGACGAGTTTGCTTGATTTACGATTTAAAGTGTCCTGACTCCTCAAACGTTTACTACATGACTTCTGAATTATGATGGCCCGAACAGTGATATAATATTTCCATAAATCGATAAATCAAAGATATACGTTAAACATCATAAAGTTTTGAAACATAAACCATCACACTAAGACTTGAAATATCGATTTAAAGTGCCTTGGCTCCTCAAACGATACTACATGGCCTC
Source organism: Tanacetum coccineum (assembly GCA_026074375.1). Classification (NCBI taxonomy): domain Eukaryota; kingdom Viridiplantae; phylum Streptophyta; class Magnoliopsida; order Asterales; family Asteraceae; genus Tanacetum; species Tanacetum coccineum. The sequence continues at coordinate 52,702 of BQNB010015013.1, forward strand.
TGAATTATGATAGCCCGAACAGCGATACAATATTTCCATATTTAATAACTCAAAGATTATACGTTATGAAGTTTTGAAACATAAACTATCATTACTAAAAATGGACATACACCCAGGTTGCGTGACGAAGCCGTTACTTTCACTTGATATACTTTTGATATCAATCAAATTTCCCTATACTGTTAAGGTGAGTTCACAGCCTCACTTTTAAATCTTCAATTTCATAAAAACCGATGGGGGGATGAATTTGATATCCTGATATATTATTACAATTGTGTCTAATGTCTCTTTATGTTACCAAAAGACCCCCACCATCATGACCATTAATCACGTGCGAGTGAACAGAATTTTGTGAATATGCCTTTGGGATTGACGGAATCCCGTTTGTGGTAGACGGATAGGTAACAAAACGCACTATATTTGAATCTCAGGATGGTATATGGCAATTACCTACATGGAGGCCATGATCTTTTTATATATCAATATTGATATAATTACATAGTCTGTTTGAGTGCATGAGCTTAGACGCCAATAATATGTTTTACATATTATTGTACTCACTTGCAACTTATTACACTCTATTTAGGTGTTTGTATAACAACGTAAAACACACTCTTATGATGTTGTATTCACACTATTTATTATAAACCTATGAATTTCACTCAACCATTGTGTTGACCTTTTTAGCATGTTTATCTCATGTAACTGAACATCTTATGGCACGGAGTGGCACGAACTTGAAGATGGCTAAACTGTTATCATTCAAACTTTATGTTTTCATGTAGATTTTGGGACCTCTGTTTGTAAAAACTCTGATGAAATAATTAATGATAAACTAATCTTTAAAAGTTCTTTCTGAGTCTCGGTTTTCTATGATTATGACTGTTGTACTATGAAATAATACCCTAGATTAGCTTCCGCTGCTATATGTCAAAAATGGGGGTGTTATAGATTGGTATCAAGAGCCAAGGTTATAGAGAACAAGGTTAAAACCTTAACTATAACTACTTTTCTTTTCTCATCAAAGTCCTCCGTGCCACTACATCTCCCGAATAGTATGTAAAGATACATAACTATTATACTATTATATAAATAACTTATGTTATTTACCACTGGGTTGTTAACAGAGTGATGTCTTCTCCCAACCATCCTACTTCCGATATTGAGGATGCTTTTTCCTCTAACTTTCCGGACTATGTCCCAGCTTCACCAGGAAAAACTTATTCTAGCTCTTCAAATAACTCATTTGGTTTAGTTCCAATAGTTTCACCAACTCTTTCACTTTTTCATGATGACCCCTATATGAAGGTCATGCATGCATACTATGCTAAAGAATCACCTATTCCACCACCAACTATTGTTCCTTCATCTTCAATGTTTAATCCTCAAGAATTCTTTCTTCCTGAAGAATTATTGTCACCTAAGAAACAAGGCCATAACCAATCATTCTCCTCTACTTCTACCCTACATCGAGAATTTGAGATGGGAGAAAGCTCTCGTAAGACAAGTTTGGAACATCACGAGGAACAAATTGAGTAAATTCTGAATCACCTGGATGAACTCTCTCTCGAACGCATTGAGCAGATAGAATACAAAATAGAAGGTTTCGGAAATGGCCGGGTGATTATACAATAAGATTTTGACAATCTGGAAGCTGAACTCCAAAAGGCTCATGCTCGAATTACTAAACTTCAAAGAAAGCAAATGGAAAATAATAGCAAGACTGATCTGGCTCGCTTCAAGATTACTAATCTAGAACAAATCATCGAAGAAATCCAAGTCCGTCACCAAGCAGATAAGGAAAGTCTTCTGAATGTAATCTATGAACTTAAGAACAGCCAGAAAGGACCATCGAACTACTAGATTAGATACTAGTTATAGCTCTTAACTTAGCCACGGTATGCGTGGTATAAATAACAACACTTGTCAAATTTAGACTATGTAAAGTACAAAGGCAAGTTGTTCATGATATAATACAATAGCAATCCAGTTATATCTTGTTGTTTCATAATACTGATATATCCATCCTAAAACAACTTCTCTTATATCATCATCTTCGTCTTCATCGTTATGAATCATACCA
>BQNB010015013.1:56033-74022 GCA_026074375.1 Tanacetum coccineum
CTTTATTATGCTTTGATATGACACCATGATTATGACGTTTCGGCCTACTCTCCGGAGCGGGTTTGGGTCGTTACAGTTCATCATCAACTAATAATGAATCTTCATCATCAACAACTAGTTCATCATCTATATAAATAATGATGGTAAGATCTTAACATTTTGTTTTATATATATGCTATATTCGAAATCTGAGTCAAACTTCATCATGTTTCCTTCTAGATCTGAAAATAAATTAAGAAAAAAATAGATAGAATACTTATTTATGAAAGTTGCTCACAAGGTGTTTGATAAAATGCCTCATTGAGATTTTATATCTATGATGCACTAATTTTACATTATGATGCATCAACAGTTCATTCTTTATTTTTTCAGTCAAAAAGGCTTGTATGTGATGTCGATGTTCTAAAATGCTGATGTAGTAGGTGTTTGTTTGTGGCAAATATATTTAAAAGCTTCTTTTCTTAAGTGACGAGTATAAGTTGTTTGTGCGTGTTCATGTATTCAACTAAAAACAGTATGTTAGATCTGTCATAAAGAGATTTTAGTTTGATTATGTGATTTTACTTGAAGTGAAATGACTGAATTTGAGGTGAGAGTTGTGGTGAAACTGTATTTGTTGTGTCTTAACTAGTGGCAGCAGGCGAGTGTGTGGTTGATCATTTGGTTTCAGTTATAACAAAGTGACGGTAAAATGAGTTGTTGATTTAGTAGTTTTGATATGCTAGATTATTTTGAGGATGCTTTTCACATATTACAATTTTGCAGAGATAAGCTAATCTTAAATACTATATGCTAGATTTTGTTTCGCTACAACTATAAGCTAATAAGCCTTTTTTAAATGAACATGAGCTATTTTAAGCCAAACACCCGGTAATTTTTAATGTTAAATTAATATACTTTTTGACATCTTTTTCAGGTCAGTTGCTCCAACAATGGAATCTTCTGGTGGATAGTCCAGAAAGGTAGAATTTTTTTGGCGCCTTTTATTACTAGGAGTATTGTTACATGAATTAAATCTTTCGTATTTCTATAAAAATAGATTGCCTAGCTCTTAAGTTAACTAGAGATTGTTGCTATAATGCCGTGGAGTATTGGTGTAATGTGTAATGCCTCACGTAGTTTTGTCGTACTACTTTCACTTAATAGTTACAACATATGTATTCCACCTTGAACCTATATGGGCAGGATAAGAAACAAACTACGTTTTTAGTAATTAGTAATTTAAGTGAAAGGATCTTCTAATAAATTAAGCTTTTTTCGGCCGGATCAAGAATACTGCTGTATGAGTTAAATCGAAATGCCTTGTTCGTGTTCGTTAAAATACGGTGATGTAGTTACGAGATAAGGTATCAAAATGTCCATAAAGTAGTCATGTAATGGCTACTGTTGATTAACATTGTTTTGACACTACTATTACATAATAGTTTAAAATGCATACTCCTTGAATTACAACTAGAGCCTATTTGGTCAGGATAAGAAACGTGCTGCAGTGATTAGTAAGTTAGTAACTTGTGATGGTAACTGTTTAATTACTATAGGTGAAAGATGAACATAAACCAAATGGAAAGAAGATCCCGACCCACCAAAAATCTGGTGCACCTTTTCAACACAATGGTTCTGGCCAATCTAGTGTTGGATATTCTCAACATAAAGGGTCTCTAGGCAGTCAGAACAGATCTCGTTCGACTAACCAAGGGGTCACTCCGACGTCAGCAGGAAGAAGAGGGCAGGGTGCTAACGCCAATTACTTGCTGAATTTTTAGTATGATCGCATTGCTCGTCCACAAGCAAGAGTTAGTTATCCAAGAAGACTGCCGAAAAGGAAATCGTATAACAAAGATTTGTTTCTACAAGCAAATTATTATCTTTCTAGTTAATAATTTAGTTAAGGATAGTTTGAATAAGAAAAAGGTGTTTGACCGAATCTTGTGTACGTGCATTTGCACGTTGGGTAGAACTTGTCATAGTAGTACCATTTCTTTAGGTAGATAAGCATTCTAGTTGTTTTATGTACCCACGTTTCTTTCTCTATTGCTATTTTATAGCTTGTGTAAGGCTATTTAAAGCCACGCTTTATCTATTGAATATACAGTGAGTTTGGTTGTGTTTTGACCTAAATGTATTTTCAAATATACATTTGGTATCAAGAGCTTTGTTCAATTAAAGGCGGGTTTGAGAGTCGGTTTCAAGAGAAGGTGTAGCCCTTTGCTGCGGGGCGAACACAGCGGAACCGGGTTTTGTCTTTAAGGGGCGATGGGTTGTTTTTGGTGTTGATCAGTTTCCTTGTTCGTGGAAGGGGCTGTATGCTACCTTTCATCAGTTGTTCTATGTTGAAGAGACTAACCGACAGAAGTGCGTGAAACGAACGGGAAGGATCCGTCAAAGCATGTGGCTTTGGATTTGCTCCGTTCTGCAAGTGTAAGAAGACGGTAGAGTGTGTAGCTTGTCTTCTTGGTCGGTGGAATGGGTCTCGTGGAACGGGTATGATTGGTAAGGGGTTGTAGCTTCATGTTTGTTCGTCGTGAGAGACTAATCAGGGTCTCGGGATAAATGGACGGGAGGAGTTGGGAAAAGCAGGTAGCTTTGATTCTGTTCGTTTGGCGGGTGAAAGAAAACGGTAGAAGCGGATGGCTTTGTTTTCTTGATCGTTCGAAAAGTACTCTCGGAACAATGTTGAGTGAAGATGTTAGCTTTTGTGAGGTTATGATCACAGGTTCACCCTTGATCAACATGTTTATGTGTGATTAACTGAAGGCGCGGAAAAAACAAGCGGAAGGAAATCAAAGCAGGTAGCTTTGAGTTCGGTTCGTGTTGCGGGTATTAGAAGACGGAAAAGGTGGTGGTTACCTTGTTTTCTTGATCGGTGGAAGAATCTCACGGAATAGCAAGACAAGAAGAGAATAAAGAAACAACACGGTGGTAACATTATGGCGTTGGAAGTTCAAATCGGGTGGCTTTGGACGTGGCCGGGGAAGAGGTCGTGGGTCCGGGAGAAGTCGAGATGGAAATGAACATGAGCAACGGGATGCCATGGTACATGTTACGTTTGTTGTAAACAATCAAATGAGGTTGAGCTAGAGACGACTTTGGACGTGACCGAGGTAGAGGTCGGGTGTCCAGAAAGGTCGAGAATCGAGATGCTTCGAAGGTGATTAAAGTTGTTGTGAATGGACGGGTAAATAACCGATTAAGGGGGTGATTGTTGGGTTTAATCGGTTATAAATCGGGCTCACGTACGTATGGAATGCATGGCAATGCATGGCATGGCTAAACTTTTATTAAACAAGTCTTTATCTTTCTAGTTAATAATTTAGTTAAGGATAGTTTGAATAAGAAAAAGGTGTTTGACCGAATCTTGTGTATGTGCATTTGCACGTTGGGTAGAAGGGGTCATAGTAGTACCGGTTCTTTAGGTAGATAAGCATTCTAGTTGTTTTACGTACCCACGTTTCTTTCTCTGTTGCTACTTTGTAGCTTGTGTAAGGCTATTTAAAGCCACACTTTATCTATTGAATATACAGTGAGTTTGGTTATGTTTTGACCGAAACGTATTTTCAAATCTACATACTAGAGATTATTGCTATAATGCCGTGGAGTAATGGTGTAATGTGTAATGCCTCACGTAGTTTTGTCGTACTACTTTCACATAATAGTTACAACATATGTATTCCACCTTGAACCTATATGGGCAGGATAAGAAACAAACTACATTTTTAGTAATTAGTAATTTAAGTGAAAGGATCTTCCAATAAATTAAGCTTTTTTCGGCCGGATCAAGAATACTACTGTATGAGTTAAATCAAAATACCTTGTTCGTGTTTGTTAAAATACGGTGATGTAGTTACGAGATAAGGTATCAAAATGTCCATAAAGTAGTCATGTAATGGCTACTGTTGATTAACATTATTTTGACACTACTATTACATAACAGTTTAAAATGCACACTCCTTGAATTATAACTAGAGCCTATTTGGTCAGGATAAGAAACATGCTGCAGTGATTAGTAAGTTAGTAACTTGTGATGGTTACTGTTTAATTACTATAGGTGAAAGATGAACATAAACCAAATTGAAAGAAGATCCCGACCCACCAAAAATCGGGTGCACCTTTTCAACACAATGGTTCTGGCCAATCTAGTGTTGGATATTCTCAACATAGACGGTCTCCAGGCAGTCAAAACAGATCTCGTTCGACAAACCAAGGGGGCACTCCGACGTCGGCAGGAAGAAGAGGGCAGGGTGCTAACGCCAATTACTTGCTGATTTTTCAGTATGATCGCATTGCTCGTCCACAAGCAAGAGTTAGTTATCCAAGAAGACTGCCGAAAAGGAAACTGTATAACAAAGATTTGTTTCTACAAGCAAATTATAAGTTCGTGTTGTTGGATTTTGGCAACCATGCTCCTGAGTCGATGCATCCATATAAGATGTTGCAATGGGAGGATATTATATGTTTGAAATATTTCACGCCACACCCGACAACTTGTCCAATATGATTGGAGGAACTTTTGTATCCACATATGACGTCATGTGGGCATATCTTCTGTTTCCCGTGTTATTACGGTACTTTTTTATTGGAGAAGATGAGCATAAACTTGAATGCTGGAAAAAGTGTACCTTTTAATGATATCGTCAAAAGACTTGTATACTATCTACATTGAGAATGTTAAACAGCACTGTGTTGGTGATATCATTGAATTTATGCTTCTGACCCGTGATAAGGATTCGTTAACTTTGAACGCAAAACAGAAAGAAAGGGTCGACGTGCAAGAGGAAGTTTCTGACTCGTTTTCAAAGTTCACTTTTACATCAAAAACGTGCACTAGCTGACGAAATACCATAAGAAGACAAGCGCGAGTACTTCCATAATACTTAATTTTTTAAAATAAAGTTTGGTGAGCCAATTTTTCCAAGCATTTATTATTAACGATTCTGAAGCCCTTGTTACTTAGATCCCGAACAATACTTTTAAATATCCTTATTTTTCTGTTAATTGTTTTGTACACTCTAATCATCAAAGGTTAAGGATTGGCTTCACCAAATAGGGATAGGAGATCGGACCACAGCTGTGCATGATAATGATGAACCTGATGATGGAGCTATTCCAGTGAATAATGAGGATAGCGTCAGAAAGAGGTAAGGCGCATATGGAAGTAACTTTTCTATCAAGTGTGTTCTTACCATACTCGTCAATGCAGATCCATCCGAACAAGGGCTGCACTTCCAATCATAATGCCATCAATTGGGAGGTCAACGGTTTCAGAAAGAGCAAGAGTTGCAATGCAGAATTATCTTGATCACTTCCTTGGGAACATCGATGTTGTAAATACGCATGAGGTAAATCCTCGATATAGTATGTCTTTTAATCATAAACCAATCTATTTGTGGACCCATAATTCAAATTGCGCTGTTTATGATTTTGATCTTGAAATTTTCTTTTCTAACATTTTTTGTATTCTAGTAACTTCGGTCAGGTTTGCAAAGTCTCTAAGTTATCCTTTTCTCCAGAGTATGGTCCAAAGTTGAAAGAGGACTATGTTATGGTTCAACATTTAAATCACATCCAAAGAGATGACACAAATGTAGGATGTTTTATGTGTTGTTGGAGCAAAAATAACTGACCGAAGGTAAGTTTCCAAGAAATAAGGTGTTTTTCATTTTTGTATGTTGCCGTACCTAAATAAGCTTATTCCTTGATCTCTTTGTTTGGTTCTTGATAACGGCAAGTAGTGTTTTATCCTACAACACCTTTAATGAAGTCATGTTGCCTACAGTTATAGTATCTTTTTTTAGTTGAATATTTTTTAGTACATCATAGTGTTAAATCTACTGCATCGGTTATTTTGTACAGAGTGATGCAATAGAGTTATGCACGATAAAAATACATTGTGATGCAGTAACTTTATTGACTGAGATGTACTAACTTTTTAAGTAACAATAAAATTTTAACTTAGATGTACTAACTTCTGTTTTTTTAAGAGAGATGTACTAACCTTTTTAACTGTAATACATTAACAAAATACATTAACTTTTTTGACTCTGATGTACTAACTTTTTTAACTGTAATGCACTAACAAATACATTGTGATGAAGTAACTTTTTAATATAGATGTACTGACTTTTTAAGTACTAAACAATGACTAGTCATTAAAAGGAAAAGTACTTACTTTCCAAAAGACATTAAATACAAGTAAAAGAACTTATCAAACATTGATCATTAAGTTAACGCAATAACTAGAAGACTTTAAACATCCAAAAGAAAAATACTTAAATCCAACATATTTGAAACTAAAAGTGTTCATAAGCAAAGTAATACGTTGTTGATGAACTTTTGATGCAAATCTTGATCCACTTTGACAACGTTATCTTTAAGAATTTTGGAAGTCTTTGTTTTCTTCTTTGCACATGCTTCTGCTTCTTTCAATACCTTTGCCCCTTTGTCATTACAGCATTATCTACTCGTGAAACGCTTAGTAAACTTACAAGACTTTTAGCTAATGTTAAATTGCACACTTAAGAGGAATTTAGAGGAATTTTATACCATTTTTTAGTACCAGAGTTTCATTTGCAGTTCTGTTTCACCTTTTTTCTTATGCAAGTGGTTGCATTTTGTCGCTTGTACTCGACATATGGTTTCACTAAGAATGAGAAATGAATGTAGATAACTTATGATTCATGACTAGTTTCGCTTTTAAGTTTGGGAAAAATGCTCCAAGTAGTAATGCGCTTGAGGGTGCGATTGTCATTGTTGGTGGAGCTGTTTAGTGGCTTAGTAATGAATATTCTCAGTTTCGTTTATTATTTGTTTTGATGCGCTTTAATATCATGCAAAAAATTTCCTGTAAAGGTATTTTTTTATAAGTTGACTGTATAATACTTAATGGACTATGAGGCAGTAGATTATAAATGTTGATGCAGTTAGTTTATGCCTATAATGCACTGTTTGTAGAAATTGATGCAGTCTATTTAACATTGTGATGCACTAGTAACAATAATGCTCTGTTTTTGCAGGTTGGGTTGTAATATGTAATAAGACAGATTTCAAAAGACGTATATGTGATATAGTGTGGACCGATAAGTCTGAAGAATTTGAGAGTGTTGGAATTTATGATCATTGAGTTTGAACTTGATGACTACAAGTGGTTGGCACACCTCATGCCCTATGATGAACCAGTTCTATGCACTCTGATGCACTAGTATTTTCAATATCTTTCTGTTCATTTAAAATAATTTAATTTACTGCTTTTATGTTATTTTGTTTACTGTATCGTGATGCAGTAGAATATACATTTTGATGCAGTAAAATATACATTGTAATGCAGTAGAATAACATAATGATGCACTAAAGTAATAAGAGGAGGAGGTGTAATGTATGTGGAGAAAAAGAAGGCCATAATTCCTACACATATTCATTGAAATTGCCACCATCAAAGAAAAGCAAGCAACCAGTAGAGCTGACAAGGGCGAGAAGAGCTGGGCTTAGAGGATGTACTCATAAAGCTTAAAAGCATTGTTTCAATATTCTTTTTTAAATGCGCAATAAGTATTGTATAGATATCAAAGCATTACTTACGAGACATGTTTTTGGTTCTAAATGTATAGCATTTATTACCAAATATCTATATATATTATCTAGTGTTTCATTGTATTATGTTATTTTTTTAGTGTATTATGATGGAGTAAAATATACATTTTAATGCATTACCGTCTACATTGTGGTTCACTTGATATATACATTATGATGCACCGGTTGTTACATTATTAACTGTAATGCATTAGCAAATACATTGTAACGAAATAACTTTTTTAGTTGAGATGTACTTACTTTTTTAACTGTAATGCGGTAACAAAATACATTGTGATGCAGTAACTTTTTTAACTGAGATGTGCTAACTTTTTTAACTTTAATGCACTAACAAAATACATTATGATGTGGTAACTTTTTTAACTAAGATGTACTAACTTTTTTAACTATAATGCACTAACAAAATACATTGTGATGCAGTAACTTTTTAACTATGATGTACAATTTTTTTTAACTGTAATGCACTAACAAAATATATTCTGATGCAGTAACTTTTTTAACTGAGATGTACTTACCTTTTAACTGTAATGCACTAACAAAATACATTGTGATGCAGTAATATTTTTAACTGAGATGTACTAACTTTTTTAACTGTAATGCACTAACAAAATACATTGTGATGCAGTAACCTTTTAAACTGAGATGTACTAACTTTTTAACTGTAATGCACTAACAAAATACATTGTGATGCAGTAACTTTTTTAACTGAGATGTACTAACTTTTTTAACTGTAATGCACTAACAAAATACATTGTGATATAACATTTGTAACTGAGATGTACTAACTTTTTTAACTGTAATGCACTAACAAAATATATTGTGATGCATCAACCTTTTAAACTGAGATGTACTAACTTTTTAACTGTAATACACTAACAAAATATATTGTGATGCAGTAGTAGAGCCAACAAGAGCAACAAGAGCTGGTCTTAGAGGATCTACTCGTCAACCTTAAAAACATTATTTAAGTATTCTTTTTTAATTTGCAACAAGTACCGTATAGATATTAAAGCGTTACTTACAATACATGTTTTCGATTCTAAGATGTATAACGTTTATTACCAGACATCAATGCAATCAGTTTTTCAGAAATATATTATGGGTGTGTTTGGCAGACACATTTTGAGAGCATTTTTGAGCATTTAGCATTTAGCGTTTAGTATTATTATTACAAAGCTCATTTGGAAGAAAGCAGTTAGCATTTATAAAATTATAAAAATGCTAATTTTTCAATGCTATTTGAATTAGCATTTAGCGTTTAACATTAGCATTACGTCATTTTACACATTAAAATTATAGTTACAGCTATTCTACCAAACACTTTTATAAATTAAACTGCTACTACTATCTGCTAACTGCTTATGCTAACTGCTTACTGCTAATGCTAAATGCTACTGTTAGTTTCAACAAACACACCCTATGTATCTTTCTGTTCATGCATAATAGTTACAGTGTTATGTTATTTGTTTAGTGTATTATGATGCGGTAAAATTTAAATTATGATGCAGTGAAATTTACTTTGTGATGTAGTAAAATTTACATTATGGTGCAGTAAAATATACAATGTTATGCAATATACACGGTGATGCAAATGCAGTAAAAAATATAATATAATGAAGTAACAAAATACATTGTTTGATGTATTAACTTTTTTAACTGAGATTATTAACTTTTTTAACTGTAGATAGTTTGGTCATATTGCTAAAAAGGCCACCAGTCATGATTCAGTTACATGCTTCTTCCTAGTTCTCCATCACATCTTCCTGTTTTAATAAACTTGACGAGGCAGGTTCTTGGACGACACCATATTAGTTGTAACTACTTGAGTGGTGACATTAGTACGTGCAACTTCAGATTCCAGAACACTCCCATCTATTTGCTGATGATGCAGTAGCACTAGCCATAAAAGGATTCTCTTTTACCTTCCATGGGTTGTTAATCATAGGCTCTGGTGCACCACCCCATGAGTCAGATGGCGCAGCAACAACTTTCTTCCATGAATTGGTTGTTAGCCCTCCACCCTCACCCCAAGCATTACTAATACCTCCAGTAGTAGCTGATGTACCACCATTGGCGGTGCTTAGTACAGCTGCACCATGATAAACTGACCGTTGATCTAATCGGCTCATAGCACACAAAAAGCAGGGTCTTCAGAATTTTTATTGTTGCTCCTGCAACACACGAGTTACGAATATAACCATTAGAAGGGAACCAAGACCAGAAAAGCTCTACGAAAGGTAGCAAACTGGGCGGTTCAAGTAATGGGTTGGTTCAAGTTACATAAAGCTTGCCATGCCTTATTAATAAGAAAATATTTCGCACTCAAATGATTCGACTCATGACTATGATCAAAATTTTAACACCAACATACCGTGCAAGATATTTTTGACGATTTTCCAAATTTTACAGCTTCGTCTTGTATCTGAGTGGCCAATTCTCTTGTGGGTGATAAAACCAAAACAGTTGGACCCATTTTAGGATTATTGCAGGTTACTTTAAGCATCCTAAATCCAGGAATCAGATAGGCCATGGTCTTTTCAGAACCTGTCTTAGCAACTGCTACAACATCACGACTTTGTAGAGCAATTGGCCATGACTGTGCTTGTATGGGAGTCGGGGCAGTGAACCCAGCCTGGAGTACCTAGAAAAGTGCAGATCTATGCTAAATCATCTTCAAAATATTCTATTTGGTTTGGTTTCTTTTAGGGATTATGTAATAATAGAAGAAATTGAGCAGGTGGTTAATGCTAAGGCATCAGTACCTTACTTGTCTAACAAATGCTGCATATGTAGCTGGACTTCCCACCTATTTCACTTGTCCTTTATCCATTATAACAACCATGTGTGCAGCTGCAGCGTATATTACCTGTAAAAAAATCATGAAACGTTGTTAGTAGATGTAATCTGGGTACTCGGTCCAGGTTATTGGTCAACAGAAGTAGCTTATAGTACATAACAAAAAGGTCGGCTACTTTTTACCCGTTTAAGTTTGAGCTATTTTTTATAGTTTACGTGCTATAAATAAAAAATAACCCAAATCGACCCATTCTAGCAAGGACATAGTTATAACCTGAATATTATGGGTGCAAAGGATGCATGTTTTTTTATTCATAACAGGATTAAGGATTGCATTTTATATAATCCAAGAAGCGACTTAGGCATCAACGACACTAAGGGCATCATCCAACAAGACTAAATCAGACCCATGGTAAACTGCCCTCACAAGAGCTAGACGAGCTCTCTGTCCGCCTGGCTGGGTTTTCCTTGTTGAAGCCAGTTTAAACGTAGCGACATAATGTTAATGTAGTTCTTATTTTACGTTCTCTCAAGAAATTCCGGTTTTTAGCTGAAAATCAGATCAAGGAGCAATACATGATCTGATCATCTATGGCATTCGATTTTTGGCATTTCAAACATGAGATTGAAGCTTCTCTGCTTTTTAAAAAAATGCGTGAATGGAGTACAGAACATTGGATGTTAAAAAGGGGATATCATCATCAAAATGTCAAGTGTGTGGTTATTGGCATTTGGCATAACAATTGATTCGTGAGGTACGTATCGTTATAAACTTGAATAATATTTGAGTATATCAAAATAGCAGTATTTGAACTTATGACCAATTAATGATTATAAAATTTACAAAAAAGAAAAAAATAATTATACTCTTCATTGATCTCTTGACAACTACTACTATATGAAAGATGAACGTAACAACTTACTTGGAATATGGTTGTCTAGTCTCCATGACAATTGTGTCCACCCTGCAGCATTTAAGTTTGCATTTGAGCAGCATCAACATGAATAGCGCTTTGGGCATATAATAATAGAAGAAATTGAGCAGGTGGTTAATGCTAAGGCATCAGTACCTTACTTGTCTAACAGATGCTGCATATGTAGCTGGACTTCCCACCCATTTCACCTGTCCTTTATCCATTATAACAACCATGTCTGCAGCTGCAGCGTATATTACCTGTAAAAAATATTATGAAACGTTGTTAGTAGATGTAATCTGGGTGCTCGGTCCAGGTTATTGGTCAACACAAGTAGCTTATAGTACATAACAAAAAGGGCGGCTACTTTTTACCTGTTTAAGTTTGAGCTATTTTTTATAGTTTACGTGCTATAAATAAAAAATAACCCGAATCGACCCATTCTAGCAAGGACATAATCATAACCTGAATATTATGGGTGCAAAGGATGCATGTTTTCTGGACTCATGGCTGCCAGTTTTAGAATCGTCATTCTGATTCTTGATTTTCGAAGACTGAATATCTGCATCATTTCCATACGAATAATCGTTGCTCAAATCAGCTTCATAATCCTCAAATATAAGGAGGGCGTCGTTTTCTTTAGTGACTTCACGGACAAAGTTCTAAAATTCGGGTGTTGGTGTAATGAACCCGGAATTCCCAACAACTGGTTCGAGAATAACCGCAACAATTTCACCTTTGTGGGTTTTGGAAAGCTCTTCAACAAGTGTCAAAATAAGCGCTGAAAGGCAAATAAGCTCGTAAGCCAGATATAAGCCGCATTTAAACACGATGTAACATTGAAATAAATAACTAGTAACAAATTAAGCTTTATTTGATAAGTATAAAAATAAAAGTAAAAACCTTAGCAAGTGCGTTACTGCAATATATATACAACCAGGCATATATGTGAGAACTAAACACCTACTGCATCATAGTTGACAAGCAAGTGCATCATATATACAACGAGGCACATAAACACATTTCCGCACATAATATAACCTATACGTACCCAAAATCAGCCATATACGCGACAGTTGAACACCTACTGCATCACAGTTCAAAATCAAGTGCATAATACGTATGACCAAGCAAAGAAACATTTTTCAACGCATAATGCAACCTACGCGTAACCTAATTCAGCTTTATACATGACAACTGAACACCTATTGCATCATAATTCAAAACCAAGTGCATCTTTCATACAACCAAGTAAACAAACATATTCCAACACATAATTTAACCTATGTGTTCCCTAATTCACCTTTATAAGCGAAAATTGAACACATACAGGTCAAAAACCAGGTGCATCACTCATATAAACATATGGGTGTACCAACAGTCACACACATAATGCAATAGACTATTAACCCAATGCATCATTATACAAGATAACTTGAGAACATACTGCATCATAGTTGAAATCTAAGTGCATCTCATAAACATCCAACGATACATACACATTTTCGCACATAACGCAACCTACATTTGGCATAATTCATCCTTATACATGAAACCTAACCGAACCATATGTGCCATAAATGAGCATCTATTACATCACTGCTTTACAAAAACTACATCATGCATACACATACACACACATCCACTTTTTGACAAGTAATACACCCTATGTATTACCTAGTCGAACCTTATATGCCATAAATGAACACCTACTCCAGCAATGCTCTAAAACAACTGCATCATGCATATAAATTTACACACAAACAATTTTAACAATCAATACACCCTGCGCGTCACCTAATCGAACCTTATATGCAACAAATAAATACTTACCACATCACTGCTTTTTCCTAATGCATTACAAGCTTTTTCCTACAACATCACAGACAAGAGAATACAAAAATAAATTAGATACCTAATGCATTACAAGCTTTATTCTACAACATCACAAACAAGAGAATACAATAATAAATTAGATACCTAATGCATTACAAGCTTTTTTCTACAACATTACAGACAAGAGAATACAATAATAAATTAGATACCTAATGCATTACAAGCTTTTTTCTACAACATCACACACAAGAGAATTAAAAAATAAATTAGATACCTAATGCATTACAAGCTTTATTCTACAACATCACAGACAAGAGAATACAATAATAAATTAGATACCTAATGCATTACAAGCTTTTTTCTACAACATCACAGACAAGAGAATACAATAATAAATTAGATACCTAATGCATTACAAGCTTTTTTCTACAACATCACAGACAAGAGAATAAAAAAATAAATTAGATACCTAATGCATTACAAGCTTTATTCTACAACATCACAGACGAGAATACAATAATAAATTAGATACCTAATGCATTACAAGCTTTTTCCTACAACATCACAAACAAGAGAATACAATAATAAATTAGATACCTAATGAATTACAAGCTTTTTCCTACAACATCACAGACAAGAGAATATAATAATAAATTAGATACCTAATGCATTACAAGTTTTTTTCTACAACATCACAGATAAGAGAATAAAAAAATAAATTAGATACCTAATGCATTACAAGCTTTTTTCTACAACATCACAGACAAGAGAATAGAATAATAAATTAGATACCTAATGCATTACAAGCTTTTTTCTACAACATCACAGACAAGAGAATAAAAAAATAAATTAGATACCTAATGCATTACAAGCTTTTTCCTACAACATCAGTATTTAAATAACATACTGCCTCAATAAGTCTATTAATTTTTCTAATTAAACTGAAAAAATAAAACACTAATTAAGTATAATAAAATTAACAAAAAGATGCAGCAATAATTTGAGGCTTCGTAGATCAACTCACAATCGGTTTGATGCAGATCGATTTGAGAGAATTAGTGTGTGAAACTATTGCATGAAATTAGTGTGTGAAAAGTGTGTGTGACGATGGGTTTTGTTCGTATAACTATTGGCAGTGACGATGGGTTTTTTTCCTTCCTATTTTGCACTATTATAAAATAGACCTTGAAGTTTCACTTATTTACAAAATAGGGACCGCCTTTTTTTTTGTTTTTTTGATCTATGGATTTTTGATCCAAGGGCTAGGATCTTCTCCTACTCTTTTTATTATAAACATTCTTTTATAATATATATATATATATATATATATATACATGTGCACAACTAAATATTTTCAACAAATCAATTTCAATTCACACTTATTTCTATGACAACATGTCGACGTCTAACAATTCTACGTTCGAGTTTGAAGTACACCACAACGGCGAATTTAAACTTAACCTGCTAACCTATCAAAATGGTTCAATACTTAATATAAATGTTCTACCGATGGGTTTTGAAGATATGGTTAGCTATCTTACCAAAAAAATACCAAGATGATTCACTAATCTGTATTACACATTTCCACCAAATAACACGTTATCAGGTATGAAAGCAATCAAGAATGATTATGATACTAATGTTATGTACGACATTGTAAAAGTTCTTGGGAAGCTCCAACTTTTTGTTTCTCATTATCAGATAGATCTAAGCACGGTGCTGATTCCAAACGATGGCTCTCTAAAAGAATCATTTGCAGGTATCATTTCTGAAGAAACTAAAAGAATCACTCAACTATCTACATCAAATGCAGAAAAGAAATAATAAAAAGTTTGATTACTATGAACTTCTTGGTGAACTAGTATTTATTAATAAAACAAAACCTACCACATCCTACACGCAAACTATTTTCAATTTTGTGGTTCACAACAATGGTCAATTGGTGTTCGATGACACAAAAACCACAATGTACGTCAATGGTGGAAAAATGAACATCAACATTCCAAGAATGAAACTAGTAGAGCTGAAACAATTTTTGTTTAATATTTTGGGTACAAAGATTCATGCTCTTTATTATAAAATACCTCACAATGGCTTTTCAATAACCGTCAAACTTAGAAACAACTATGATATGCATGTCATGTTTGATATATCTTCAGCGAATTACAAATTGGAAATTTACATTGACCACCTAGGTGTCGATTTTATTATAGCCAAATATATTTTCCCAAATGCTAGCTTGACAGAAATGATGAACCATGTAATAACCAACTACACAAGTAAAAGCGAAGACAGTAACAGGGAGGTAACACAAAATGATTACACTTTGGATGAAATGATTGAATGGGCAGAACAAGAACACTTTGAAGACGAGGAAATCAAAGAAGTTCAACGTCGACATTTGAAGAATCGTATGTACTAATATTCGTGTAACTCGATATGTATTAACAATATCTTTTCAATGTACACACTATGTTACTCTTTTTCTATCAATTCAATAAATATGTACGGATCTTAATAAAACAAGTCAATGATAAAGACTAATCAATGACAATGTCAATTATCTCTTATAAATATACGAGATATATGACATGATTTGACAGTGATTTTAAGTTTTGCAGTCTATTGATAAAGACTGCCCATACTATTTCCCCTATATCAACTAGGTTGTCACACACACACACACACACAAAAACACACACAAACTTTTATTCTTTCTACAAAACAGGTCTATGGCTTCTTCTTCAAACGAGGCACGTAAAACAATTGTTTCCAAACTACAAAGGGAGCTTGAAGTTGAGGCCACATTTGCAAATCAGTTGTTGTGCAACTTAACTCATTATTGTTATCCATGAGATACAAATGACAATGATGCAAAATATGCCTACAACGAGCCTTAATAGCTACGGATTACATGCTCTACTCATGACCCATGAAGCGGATATACGCACAACAAACAACTTAATCAGAGCAAGACAAGAATTATTGAGAAGTATTACTGAAAAGCAAAAATTCATTAACAGTTAAATGGTAATATAGATTCTTGAGTAATGTTGCTTAAGATGAACTGGCCAACCATGTGTGTTGTTGTTTGTTTTTTATTTAAGTGGGAAAAATAAGGTTGCCAAACTACTAGATTATATCTAGTTTTTCAACTATGAATTGTTATTAATGGATAATGAGAATCAAGATTGTTATTCGATGAAGTATTTCAAGTTTTTAATCTTTTATACAGTGATAATGTTTACAATGCATTAACAAATGTAAACTGACAATCATGTACATTAACAAGATGACAAATGCTAACAACGCATTGAATTGAAATTCTAAGTAATACATAATATAGTAACAATATATTTAGTTTTAACTAAAAATGTCACATATATCTTAGCAACATTTAGAAATTTAAAAAATATATGACATGCTTTGAAAATGCATTTGATTTTTAGTGTATCAAATAAGACTACTCAATGACAGCCTTATTTATCACTTCACATTTTACAAGATATCTGTTAGGATTTGACAACACGTATATTTTTTACTGCAACTGATAAGACAACTCAATGACAATGTTGTTTATCACTTAAAATGTCACGCGATTTATGATAATAACTAACAAATCATCAACTATTTCTGACATTGAATGACTAATCAATGCAAATATACTTTTTACTGCAACTGATATGACAACTCAATGACATCACTTAAAATGTCACGCGATTTATGATAATAACTGGCAAATAATTAGCTTTTTTGACATTGAATGACTAATCACTGCGATTGTTATATATAAATTGAGGAGTCTAGTCTGATTCTCAAACATATTATCAATCACACAAAGTATTAATTCAATCTTCTTATTTTCTCCAATGGCTACGAACCCAAATGATGTAAGGTTAACTATCATTATGTATAACACCCCGTGTTTTAGGGTCATTTACGACGTCAATGTATTCACTATTTATTTTTAGTATTGTACGCGTTTGCTTTTAAATCGTAAATCGTTAAGTTAAATCGCGTAAGCTAAAAATTATCGTTCAATGTAAACGGACATCAAACAATTAAATGTTTACATCAAGCAAGTGTTAAGTAATTATTGTTTAGGCTTTCCCGGAACCACCAAAACTTTTCTACGCTTCAAAAAATACCCACAATTGTACCCAATACCCAAAGTTTACAAAATATCATCACACATAAACTTATATGGCCAGATTTATAGAGATAAGAACCAAAAATAATATCTAGCAAACATCTTTCCTTATTTTCATAGGATGTTCTCATGATTTAGGAACCAAGACTTATTTTCCTTACTAACCCTAATAGTAAAATGGACCAAGACTTCCTAGAAATCCTCATTTGTGTCCTAAGACTTCTATGTACAATGTTGACTACTCCTATGGTCATATAAGTCTTGCACTAGTGTAAGTAGAACACATACACTTTCATTTCCTTAGGTGAAAAACTTCAAACACTCTCTTTGTCTCCCTCAAAACCCATGGCCAAGATCCAAACACACACAAAATCCATATCAAACTTATTTACAACATTTACACACATTCCTACATGATATCTAAGATAACCTTAGGTGTTTATAAAGTTTGGTTTAAGGTTTAAAAGGGTTAATCAAGCAAGAAGCAAGATTAGGGGTTCATTTGGAATTAGGGTTTTTAAGGGTTGTAAGCTAGGGTTTGTTTTCTAAACAAGGGTTTAGATCACTTTTTTCATCACTACACTTCATAATAAGGTTACCTAAAACTCTTAATCTTTTTGTTTTCATGATTATATGCATATATAATGTTTGTGTAGTTAATCACCATCTAAGGACTTGTTTACTTGTAAAAATGGATTTTTACACATGT
>BQNB010015014.1:0-33335 GCA_026074375.1 Tanacetum coccineum
GGAAAAGAACCAGAGTCAACCAGTGCACTAAAGGAAAAGACCTCCAAGACAACTGGAAAGTCAACTGAAGGGTCCAAATCTCATCACAAGTCTGCTGGCGAGTCTGCTTAAGCAGAAGAACCAATGCACACTGCCAAATATTTGGAAGAACCCACACATCAGGAGTTCGAAACAAGAGTTACCGAAGATCAACCTGATGAAGAGACCTCTCAGCTTCCTGATTGGTTTTAGAAACCAGCAAAACCTTCTACTCCCGATCGTGATTGGAATAAGACTTTGCCTGATGCTCATGGACCTGTTCAACCTTGGCTAAGCTCTTTGGTCCAGATGGAAGATCTGCGTGAGTCGTTTAATGAGCTGATGGACACTTCTCTAGACTTCTCAACATTCGTGATGAACCGGCTTAAAGTTGATACTCTGACTCCAGAATTATTAGCCGATCTAACATTCGAACTGATGAAAGGATCATGCAAGAGTCTGGTGGAGCTAGAATATTTCTTTAAAGAAGTATACAAGGCAACCACTAATCAATTAGACTGAAACAACCTTAAAGGTCAGCAATTTCTACATGATCTGCACAAGCCATTACCATTGATACCTAATTCTCGAGGTCGTTAAGTCATTCCTTTTGACCACTTCATCAACAACGACCTTACATATCTAAGTGGTGGTGTCTCAAGCCAAACATATACAACTTCAGTGACGAAGACCAAGGCTGCAGATTATGGGCACATCAAATGGATTGAAGATTTGGTCCCTAACAGAATGTGGAGTCAAGTGCCGGTTAGCTATGACAAACATGCACTTTAGGGAATCTCACATTGGGGCAAAAAATGACAACAATTCTATGGATTTGCTGCTAACAGGGAATCTGCTCGAGATGTATAATCCAAACGCATAATCATTGCTGTCACAAAGCTTGAAATAGTCGACTGGCATAACTACAAGCATCTTGATTGGATCACTGTTCATATGGATGATGTCAAGCTGTACAAATTCAAGGAATGTGATTTCAACAGGCTTCGCATTCAAGACATCGAAGACATGCCGCTTCTTCTTGTTCAAGGCAAATTGACAAATCTCACCGTTGAAGAACGCTTAGCCTTTAGTGTCTCCTTAAGAATGTGTTAGATATTAGAAAAAGACTCGGCCACCCCGTGTATTTTACTGTTCATTATAGCTCGTAGTTTAATAGTTAATCGTATGACTTTCGGTATTAAGCCGGGTACTAATACCCGGTATATTGTAAGAACTATAAAGGGTTAATAGACAAAGAAGTTACTATACTTTCTCAAAAAGTTCGCCTGAGTTACTCAACTTTCATTTTGTTCACTTAGGTTACTGAACTTATGAAACATGATATTTGGGGTTACTCAACTTGCAAAAATATACGTAAACATCATTGAACTTGTAAAAACATGACATTTATGTTACTTAACTTACCTAAAAATATACGTCCAGGTTGCTCGGATTAACATTGAAATTATAGGGGTGTATGTTTATCAAAAGTTCATTAACCTAAGTGAACAAAATGAAAGTTGAGTAACTTAGGTGGACTTTTTGGGAAAGTATAGTAACTTCTTTGTCTATTAACCCTTAAATATATAGTCAAAACCACACGCTCACATTCATCACTTTTAATGAGTGTTTTTGGAATATCGTTTTGTACATTTTTAATGCATCCTTTTATTCTTTTCAATATTGTTTTGGGTATAGGTTTTGTGTTATTCCGATGTCTTTTAGATGGCTTAACTTTGATTGTGGATTTGATGGTTTTTTAGTTTAACATCATGATTTACTGTTAATTAGATTATCTTATTCAGTTTAGTGATTCCCACCTAAACCACAACAAATCTGAAAATGTCGAATTCACAGTGTGTTGCGTGTAAGTATTTTCGTCAAAAATGTATTCAAGAATGTGTGTTTGCGCCGTATTTTCCACCGGATCAGCCTGCGAAATTTGCTAGTGTGCATAAAGTTTTTGGGGCGAAATTTGCTAGGATTTTGATTGAGTTGAGTACTTCTCACAGGACGCGGTTAATTCGTTATTGTATGAGGCTGATGCGCATTTAAAGGATCCGGTTTATGGCTGTGCTGGAATTATATCATCCTTGCTTCAAGAAATTGAACTAGCCCAAACTAAAGCGGAAATTGCTTTAGTTGGTGCAGCGCAACTCGTCGATCCGTTTATCTACAATAAGCAAAATTAGCTATTTGTGAAGAATGATATGACGACTGATGGTTGAATGTGACTGAAAATAGCTACTTTTGCTCATTATAGATAAACGGATCGACGAGCTGCGCTGCACCAAGTAAAGCAATTTCCGCTTTAGTTTGAGCTAGTTCAATTTCTTGAAGCAAGGATGATATAATTCCAACACAACCATAAACCAGATCCCCTAAACGCACATCAGCCTCATATGCTAACGTATGAACCGTGTCCTCTCTGCGAGAAGTACTCAACTCATTGAAAATCTTAGCAACATTACTCGCCCCAAAAACTTTATGCACACTAGCAAATTTCGCAGGCTGATCCGGTGGAAAATACGACGCAAACACGCATTCTTGAGTACCTTTTGGATGTAAAAACTTACACGCAGCACACGTCGAATTCGATGACGATGACATTTTCATATTTTCTCACTTTCCACCTTCACAACAACACAAAATTGCACTTAATCATCAAAAAACTGTAAAAAACTTATAACAACTCAACATTTACTCATTTATTTACAAAATGACTTATTATAATATCATATAATTGTTGGGGTTTTACAACTATTGATCAATACAAATCACGAGTACGCAGCGGAAAACATATAAATACGTATAGAATATATAATTAAAAAAGAGATTGATGACGTGTATCTTTTAGCAATTAACGAAACCACCGTCTTCAATATACGCGTGTGCATAAAGCTAATACCACGCGAACCTACTAATCCCTCGACATCGACACACACTACACGTCACGGAGGTATGCTATGATGCTAGTCCTTCTTTCACGATTAAAACAACTCAACACTATTGTTCTTGTTTTAAAACCGAAACCTTAAAGGTTTCGATTTTGTCGAACAGAAGATATCAGAATGAAAATAGCCAACAAGTTTTACCAAACTTTGTTGGGCATGCATGTGTAATATTCATGCATTGATTGACTTCCAAATCATCACATACATCTACAATATCATTGTCCGAATTGTAAGTTAACATAAAACCACTACTAGCATCGATATCTAGCCTCTCGGATACCGCTTCTAGTAAACATGAATACGATCACAATAATGGTAAAATTAGTGTACGTTTTACACAATTTAATGGCATATACTCCAACGCACCATCTACTCTTTCCCATGCACCTCCTTTACACACACGTATTTTGACGGTTTCTTTGACGGATTTCACGTTAAAATTGAGGTTTTTGTGAACCTACATATGAGTTTTTTAGTGAAAACACCGAAATAAGCAAGAAATAACAATACAACATGTTTTATCCAAAATTTGCAAGAAAATCTCGCAAGTTTTATCCATAAATTTGCGATATTCATTATAAATATCGCAAATTTACGTTTTTTTGAAAAATTTCGAGTATTTGCGAAATTTTAGAATATTATCGAAATTTTTTTAAGGAAAAATCGCAAATTTGAGATATTTCATTAAAAAATAAAAAAATTTAGATATTTTGAAAAATATCGCAAATTTTCGAAATTGAAAAAAAAATCTAAACTTTTCTTTGAGATATTTCATTAAAAAATCAAAAAATTTAGATTTTTTTTTCAACTTTGCAAAAATGTCAAAAATTGCGATTTTTATGGGTATTTTAGCTTTTTAGAAAAATAATTGGGTATTTTGTGAAATGAGGTTGAAAAAATGGGTATTTTTGTGATTATCTCTATTTTGAGGAGTATAATGTAATGATAATTTTTTTTGAACAGCAGATTTTTATTAAAACACTAGCAAGAAGCTAGAAAAGATTACAAGATAACAAAATTAAGGTTTTGTAACCAAGTGACCCAATTAACATTACACTTAGATCGACTAGAGCACCACGTATAAGAAAATTGAACTACATCATCGAATAAGAGAGCACGCCTTGGTTGAGAATTCCCAAAGAGCAATTGATTTCTGAAGCGCCAAATTAACCACCACATCACGTAACAAATACCTTCAAGGAACACCTTCAATTGCTTATGTAAACGAATATTGACAATCCAGATGAGCCACTCGTTATAGGAGTTAAAAGCCACATCTTCAAGTTCCCACCAAATCAAAAAATTTCTCCAAACTTGGCGAGCCAAGGGACAAGCGAAAAAAATATGGGAAGTGGATTCCACAGCCGAATTACAAAGGGGACAAGCAATTGATGGAATATCCATTCCTCTAAGCGAAAGATTAGCTCTAGTAGGTAATTTATCCAAGCAAACCCTCCAAGCATGAACATTTACCTTGATGGGAACGACTCTAAGCCATCTAGTTGGAACTTCAGCTTTCGGCAAGATTGTATTATCAATTAAGATGCGAGAGGATTTAACCGAAAACTCTTGTGAGCCTTCTAAAGACCAACACCATCTATCTGATATATTTGGGAGCACAAGATCAGCAACTTTCGAGCAAAGTAAACCATAATTTTCCTGCTCCACACCACCTCTTGGCATCCTACGAAAAGAATGAGACAAAGAGGGATGACCCATTTTCTCGGCCACACTAATAGATTTACACATCTCTAAAGCATATAACCTTTTATAAAGAACCTTCAACGCAACCTCTCCTAACCAAGAATCATCCCAAAAAGAAGTATTCTCACCGTTGCCAACTTTTTTTTGAATGAAATCCATAAGATTTATACCTTTACTTTGAAGCGAATGAATAGCAAGAATTACGTCTTGCCATGGAGATCTTCTAGGAATCAACTTATGAGTATCTAAAGCTCCTTTGTTACCAAAGATGGCTTTAATAAAACGAGTCCACAAAGACGAACCATCAGTTAGAAATCTCCAAACCCACTTGAAAAGGAGAGCGCGATTATGTGCAAAAAAACTAGAGACACCAAGACCACCATTCTTTTTTGAGGTTAGAACCATATTCCAGCCAATCCAAGCAAGCTTCCTATCAGAACCATCAACTCCATAAAAGAAATTCCGACGAATAGATTCCAAATGATTTAACACGCCAATTGGAACCTTGAATATAGACATATGATAAAGCGGAATCGAGGTAAGAACCGACTTTAAAAGGGTAAGGCGGCCGCCTATAGAAAGGAGTTTAAGCTTCCATTTGGACAATCTCGAAGAAACCTTAGAGATAACATCGTCCCACGAGTTAATTCTTGACATGTTGCTACCAACCTTCACGCCAAGATAATTGAAGGGAGCAGTTAAAATAGAGCAGCCAATCAAAGAAGCTGCAGCTGCAACAACATTTGAGCTAACACCAATCCCCATCAATTTGCTTTTGTGAAGATTAATTTTAAGGCCTGAAGCTAAGTAGAAACACCTCAAAACACTCAATAAAGTTTGAATGTTATTGTTGTTCCACTCACCAATAAAGACTACGTCATCCGCATAAAACAAATGAGAGATCGTGAAAGAGTCGTTTAGAGAGATACCTTTATATAAACCGGCGTTTAAGACTCTCTTGAACGTGAGGTGAAGAGTTTCCATAATCAAAATAAATAAAAAAGGAGAGATGGGATCACCTTGCTTTAAGCCTTTATGGAACTGGAACTCCAAAGTAGGGCTACCGTTAACGAGCACCGATCCCATGGCGTTATTAAGACAACTACTGATCCAATTACGCCATTTTAAGCCAAAACCAAAAGCCTTTAGGGTCTCATCTAAGTAGTCCCATTTCACAGAATCAAAAGCCTTTTCAAAGTCCACCTTAAAAATCATCCCATTTAGCTTTTTAAACTTACACCAAGATAGAAGCTCATTAAGAATGAAAGGCCCATCAAGAATTTGACGATTAGCAACAAAAGCCGATTGAACATCACTTATGAGATAAGGCAGAACTAGACATAATCTGTTGGCCAAAATTTTTGCTATGATTTTGTAAACGCTCCCAATAAGACTTATAGGACGAAAGTCTTTCACAAATTTGGCATCTTGGATCTTGGGAATAAGGGCTATAAAAGAAGAGTTGCATCCTCTAGGGAAGTGCCCATTCACAAAAAAATCTCTGACAGCTTGAAACACATCATCATCAATTGTTGTCCAATACTTACGGTAAAATTCAAAGGAAAATCCATCTGGCCCAGGTGATTTGTTGGTGCCACAATCCCAAACAGCCCTTTTGACCTCTTCATAAGTAACAGGACGCTCCAAATCTTGAACTTGATCTGAAGATAGGCGAGTTGGAAAAGTGAAGTCAAAGCAGATACTAGGAGCTTGGATAGGCGAAAATTGCTTCTTGAAATGAGTAAAAAATTCATTTTTGACTCTGTGAGGTTCCGAAATCCATTCCCCATTAGCAAGAGTCCCACGAATGGCGAGTTGGGATCTCTTTTTATTCATAATACCATGGAAATATTTGGAGTTTTCATCACCTTCAATGGACCATCGGATTTTGGCTTTTTGAGAAATCTCCATGGCGTTCCTATTATTAAGCTCCTGAAGATCATTAAGAAGCGTGATTCTTTTGATAAGAATCTCATCATTACTCTTTCCTTGATCAATAAGCTTATCAACTTCTGAGAGATTTTGTTGAATGTTGATCTTCCTGTCATTTGACCTTTTGTTAGCTTCTTTCGACCAGGCCTTGATAGCAATCTTGAGAGCTTGCAACTTTTTCTTCAACCGAATTAAACCGTTTGGCTCAACAATATTTAATGACTTCCAGGTAGTTTCCACAAAAGAATTGAAACCCTCCATGGCAAACCAAGAATGGAAAAACCGAAATGGAGAAGGACCATAATCATAATTTGTTTCCCGCATAAGGATAGGACGGTGATCAGAAAGGTGTCGATCCAAACATAGAGCTGAA
Organism: Tanacetum coccineum; assembly: GCA_026074375.1. Classification (NCBI taxonomy): domain Eukaryota; kingdom Viridiplantae; phylum Streptophyta; class Magnoliopsida; order Asterales; family Asteraceae; genus Tanacetum; species Tanacetum coccineum. The sequence goes on from BQNB010015014.1 coordinate 6,982, forward strand.
AGATGTGGAAATAAATCCAAAACACCTTCTGAAATAAGATAACGGTCTAATTTACTCATCTTTGAAGCCGACTTGTGAGCCCATGTAAAAGCATAACCTTCTAGGGGAAGATCAATTAAACATGCCGAAGAAATAAAATTGTTAAAAGCAATAGCCCCTTGCCTATTAAACGTAGAACCAAACCTTTCATGTTCCGAACGAACTTCGTTAAAGTCACCCATAATCACGGTATCACCTTCCCATCTATCAATAATCGTACGAAGATAATCCCATAAATCACGCCTTTCATTCAACTCTTGAGGAGCATAAACGGATATAATAAGAAGCTTAGAAGAGGTTGGAGCCCAAGTGCCCATCAAAGCAACAAAATAATCACAAGTAGAAACTTGCTCTTTAACGAACATGTTAGGATTCCACATACATAAGATACCTCCTGAACAACCGACTGAAGATCCTACAACATGGTCAAACATCTGATTTCCCCACAAATCCTTAATGGTGAGTAAACTAATACTCTCCGCTTTAGTTTCTTGAATAGAGGCAAAATTAATTCTATGCTTCTGACATAACTCCTTAATCCATCTCCGTTTAGCCTTGTTTCCAAGGCCTTGAATATTGAGAGACAGAAAATTCATTTAACAACATCAAAATCTCCTTGTGAATTAATTATTTCCTGAATGTTTTTTTCACAACCTGCCATATTGTAACCCATGGTTTGGCCAACAGTAACCAATTCATCCATTAGATCTAAAATAGATCCACCTACCTTACTTTTCTGAGAGTGAGAGTTCATACTTCGTTGTGATGAAAATCCACGGTTCGAACAACGGTCATTGAGTTTATTTGAGAGAGATTGAACACGTTCAGTAGTATCTTTGATATTTTCTACCACGTTTTTTTCATGATCATTGTTATCTGGAGTAAAACCAGGTGGGAATTTCGGTTCATCGCTGCAAGAGTTACAAACGTTGTTCTTTTGTCCGTCCAATATGCCATAAATGTTGAAAGGGTCTTCTGAGTGTGATCCAACCTCTCCTTTTTTGCAATACTTCTAGGTGGTGTATGTAACTATATAGAATTATGTCATGGCATTGCGTTATTAAAACTGTGCATAGTATTCATCGACTATGTTTAATTACGGTGCAATTCGGTCTCTCGCTTGTCGATTCCACTCTACTTTTATTTGTTGAGTGAGTTCATAGCCATGTTTTACTATATCAAGGATTTACAACTTTTGGTGAGAAACTTGGGTAGGGATGGGGCAGGGGTTATGTTTATAAATATGGACGTAGTGTACATTTTATCATGATTGACCGTGTTTGCTCTAAGTATGATAACCCTCTGAGCCGCATTCATTCATGAATTGTCTATTACTTCTTCGTGTGAGCGCGATGTTATAAATAGATCTATTGGGGTTGACATCCCCATCCGGGTGAGTAGCTCTCACCTAGTGTCACAGAGTGAACCAACGATGTATACCATGTCGGATTCGGATGTTGCCGGGTTTAGAACATCTCACGGGAATCTAGGCAATTTATATAGCAATTCATACACTGCGAGCTTCAGTGTCATGTAATGCTTAAGGTAAACGTAATTACATTGTGATGTTTGACTATGTTGCATATCATACATTTGAAAATATTACGCGTTATACATTACATTTTACATAAACCTATGAATTCACTCAACATTATGTTGACGTTTTTAGCATGTTTTTTCAGGTCAAGAGGCACGAGGTGCTAAGTGTACATTTGGATAGTCTTATTGGGAGTCATGCATTAAAGATTTAGAGTCATTACATGTTGGGATATTGTTATGATCTAAAATCTTTGTTATCAAGTGTTGAACAGTTTAAGCCGTTGTGCTTTGTATTAAACAATTTCAATAAATCTAATGTATCGTATTTTAAACAACTCTTTTAGAGGTCGTTCTCATATCTTGTGCTATCGATCTATAATGTAACGCTCCCTGACTCATCATTCCGCTGCGACCCAATTTGGGGGTTTTACAAACGTGAAAAGAATATAATGTCAGGTGCTCAAAATAAGTTCATGTTACATGCCAAAGAGAGGTATTCAGACTAAATGATCACACATTTTGTAGTCTTTAAATCATAAGCATTTTAAGCTAATATCATGGGTCATTTTGTAACCTGTATACAACACATTCATAACTTATACCAAGTTTACAGATTTCTTGGTTTTTATTCTTCCTAAATTTAAAAAAGATAAGGGTGTAATAGAGTAGCTGGTTTGGACATCAGATAAGAAACATTTTATGTAGGTCCTTGGTTTAGGATCTGACTAGCCTTTGTAAGACGATAGACAACTTGGATAAATCCAAATTAACTATATGAGAGACACTGACTATGAATTATCAAGTGTTAATGCGGAATCTTAACACAAGAGTAAAGAAGAAACGATAATACTAAAATTGCTATTAAGCTCTATGCTTCTATTGATATTTCTCTAAACGTTGTTGTACATAACATTGTGCCTTAGGGTTCCTCTTATACACCAAGGAAACCCTAATGGGCTTTACAACCGTGTGAAAGGATAATACATATCCTTTCCTAAGATATCTCCTAAGATATCTCTAAGATAACTATTACTATTCTGTTTCATAAACAGACTTAACTATAAACAGAATTAACTATGACCAGTACTAACTTTAGTACTGCTAAGACTACCAGTACTAACTTAGTACTACCAGACTTAACTTAGTACTGCCAGTATTAACTCAATACTAACAGAACTAACTATTACTACCAGACTTAACTGTTATACTACCAGTATTAAGTCTGTTACAATCTATTTTCCCAACATTTTATCTTCATCGTCACTAAAAAAGTTGAGGTCAACCACATAATCATCCTTTATGTCAGGTCCAGCTTGGTATTGCACATATAGTTCCAACTTTACCTCCTGAATGTGTCCTTTTGCCCATATTATACATGCATCCAAAGTAATAGTTTGCGTACTTGGGCTGGTCCAATCTATTCTCCACCACCCACCTAAAGACAAATCATCACTTTAATTTGTTTATCAAAAGTTTAACCCATAAGAAGTTAAAAAGTAAGTTGACAATATCTGAGCTAAAGATAAATAAGTTCAACTCTCAATCCACAATGAGTGTTTAAAACTTCCACTGCCAATATAAGGTAATTCTAATATTTTTTACTTTCTTGTTTAAAACTTCCACTGATAATATCTGAGCTAAAGATAAATAAGTTCAAATCTCAACCCAAGGTAATGCTAATATTTTTCACTTTCTTGTTGAAGAGTTTGTATCATCCATATTATAATTATGCAAATCTCTTCTAGTAGACATGCGTTATGAATACATCATGTAATAAGCTCAATACAAATTCTTTTATTAAGTATCCAGGATTAACCTATTGTTTCTAACAAAAAAGGGGGTTCAGACAACCCGTATGACAATCTATAGCTACAGGGTAATGGTATCATCTCGAGTATAAAGTACATGTAAAGGTTGATCAAAAGACCTAATTGGTCGCAGCCTTGGCGTTAATTATCAGTTTTATCAATTTGTTTAAAGATGAAAAATAGAATGATATTATACTAAAAATGAATATATATTATCACAAGTGAACACCTGTTGTTGGAAAATTTTGTCAAACCTATTTAAAGTGTTGGATGCTTTATGTTCAAAACTTCCAAACGAAACATGTTGCATTTGTAGCAAAATAGTTTTTAGAAGTAGTTACTGGAACAAATTACCTACCCTTAGTGTTTACCCTTTGAACCAAATATCCCCTTAGAAATCTCAACAGAAGTTTAGAGTAAAACCTTCGCGTCTTAGGATGCCAATAAGGTTTGAGATTAGTCATTTGCTCGGGTTCCCATGAAAGACCTATACCAATTTATTGTAATATAAAAATGCATACAACATTCCCTACATTTTTCAACCATAAAACATTCCCTAAATTTTTTTTAAAATAGTTTTTAGAAGTAGTTACTGGAACAAATTACCTACCCTTAGTGTTTACCCTTTGAACCAAATACCCCCTTAGAAATCTCAACAGAAGTTTAGAGTAATACCTTCGCGTCTTAGGATGCCAATAAGGTTTGAGATTAGTCATTTGCTCGGGTTCCCATGAAAGACCTATACCAATTTATGGGAATATAAAAATGCATACAACATTCCCTACATTTTTCAACCATAAAACATTCCCTAAATTTTTTTCAAACTTACCTTACAATAACATCCAAACAGGCCGCAGAAGACTTTTATGTCCGAACAGCCCTAAAATAGGTTCTGTCCAAACAACCCATATTGGACACTAAACCTATTTATGTGAATCCCTATACAGAAAGAACTGGTTTTTAGCCATTACGCTACCTTCAATACTAAGCATTGTGCTTATATCTTTACTAACCTGTTTTATATGCCAATGGGTTTACAACTGTGATAAATAAAACAACCGAAATTCCTTTGTGTATGCATATATTACCTGAAAACAAAAAGAATAATAAGCAAGCCATGATTTTTTTTCCAAACACCCCTTTAGACTGCATAGACCTACCTTCAGAAGATTTAGAAGCCCTTATCGAAATCCTCATCTGCAACACAAACCCATTACCATTAATATCGTGAATGTGGGAAAAGCATATGACAATTTGAAACTGGAATAAGAAAATTATAAACGTATCCACATGTTTTAAAGGAGCTTGATAATTAGATGTAGATCCGGGTTCCGACTGAGGTGATTTACCCACTGGAACCAAGCTGCCATCAACATAATGGACACGTATGTAATTGTATTAGAAACAATGCATACTTCTATAAAACATTATAATTAATTTGAAATTAAAAAGATTAGAAATACCAGTTTTGGTAAAGCGTAATTTTTTTTTAATATTTAACAAAATCATAAATGCATAAATGGAACTCGATATATCATTGGATGTTGGTATGCGAAAAAAGAAGTTCATAAGCTCATCCATAATCTAAAAGAGTCATAATCTAAACCCCAAAGTGCAAGGGTTTGTTTCTGCAACTTATAAAATTATGGGCTGCTACAGCTCAAATTCTGTGATTCCAGCTTGTTGTTCATAACAACAAGTTGGTTCAGATTTTGTCTTACGTACTTGTTTCAGACGGTTATGTGGGCCAGTAAATCAGTTTGGTATGCACCTCAAAAATCAGTTTGCTATGCCAATAAATCTAATTTAGTTATGATAGCCACATGACTTTACAACTAAAACTTTGAACTCCGTGGACAAACCTGAATTCGAGAAACCAAATGATATGAACACCACCGAATCAAGCACTCATATGTTTCCTTTTCCCATTCCCCAAAACCTTGCAGCAGCTCCTGCAAAACATGATTAAAGAAAAATAATAAGAATACAAATCTTGAATGCCTTTAAAAATGAAGTGAACATGAAGAATGTTCTCAACCATAATAAGTTCTCTTTACAAATTGATAGTAGCTTGAACACGATTACCCTTCATCTAAAACTGCCAAGAACTTGTTCATTGAGTCCAACTTGATAGTAGCTTGAACACGATTACCCTATGAATAGTAAAGGATTACATAAATAAGTATGAAGTTCAAAATAAATATATTACGCTTGAAGAATTAATTTCTGTTTACATACCTCCGCATCTTGAAGAACAACATCTAAACCTCATGGTTGATTTGGCTTTCCTTTCGCATGACTTTTCCAATACATCTAACCAAAACCTTAACCTCATCCATCATAGGGTCAATATCACATAAAAGTGTCAATTGCTGCTCCATTGTTTATACTACAGGATATAGAAAAAAGGATCAAATGAGAAACGATATAAAACATACAATGAACATAAAAATGCAGAACATATAAAGAACACAAACCAGCTGTTTTACAAAAGATAGAAGATGTGTGATGGATGAATATTGCTACTAGTATTTATATACGATAATTAAGCTAAAATCTTTTTAAAAAAATGAGTAATTGTAGGTTCATATGAAAGGTAAGATTTGATTAAATTAAAATTTTACCTATAATCATGGAAATTAGTTCTTTTTTTTTAATTAAACGTGTTTTTATTAATTAGCAGTTTCAAAATTACCTCAAATAAACTGATTATTAGTCAAACCTTAATCAATATCTTAAAAAAATTGAATATTGAATTACAGATAATAGAAAACTTAGGTTATGACATATGTCTTCAAAATATAAAATCAAATTACACATAGGGTAATCGGTTAACACAAATTATAAACACAAACATAATTAAAAAATGATAAACACAAACACAAATCGAATAATAATTAAAACAGAAATTAAATCCAATAATAATTAAAACAGAAATTGTACCATAATATTAATAGAGTATCCGGAATGTAATGTGTTGATAATATTGATAGAATCATTTCAAAATTGATAGAATCAAACAATATAATGTGTTGATTCATAATAATAATAATTATTATTTAGTAGTATAATAGTTTTAATCCCCGTGCACGCACGATGCTTGTACATTATTTTTTTTAAATATATATATAATTTTTATTATTTATGTTTTATAAGTTATGAAAGTTTAAGGGGTTATTTTTTTTAAGTTATAATAAAATTTGTAAATTAATTTACACTTAACTCTATATAATTTATTTAAAATTAAAACACTAAAGTTTTATTAATTACCTCTTCTTTTTTTCAAGTTTTTGTTTTTATAAATTTGACACATATATTTTTATGTGTTTTTTTTTTCTCCATGAGATTTCTCCACCAAAATAATGCCAATTTTGGAAGTATTTAAGTTTTTTAATTAAACATATATTCAAAAATAATAAAAAATTAGAAGCATCATGCCTAATAAGGAAATATTCTTTTTTTTAAATGCAAAAGTTCCACTTTTCGTTTTCCTTTACTAAGTAAAAGATGAATTTTGGTTTGATAGAAGATCCGTAATGTAAGATTAGTGGAAAAATAATTAGAAGGTTACGGGATTATCATAAGAGGGAAAATAGGGAGAAATTAATGAGGGGTTTGTTTTTTGTTTTTTTGTTTTTTGTTTTTTGATTCAACGGTTGTTATAAATCATATTATCCACGTGTCATTCTCACAGAATTTTAGGCAAGATCATGCCTTGCCAAACCCTCATTTATATAAGCAGTAGATATTATATAAGTAGTAGATATATATAACATAAATTTCATAATATGCAACACGTAACAATCTTACAATTCATACATCCCCATTTTGTAAAACACAATTAAATTCACAATGAAGCCAAGTTCAATACATGTGATCCTTGAATACGCAACCCTCAATCCGTAATCCTCTTTTAAAGAAGGCGTACACTACTTATCTTTCATAATTTCACAAGCATATTAAGTTCCAACAAGTGTTACTATATGCTATAATATCTTTCATCCTTGTTTGTACGTATATATAAGAATATATAGTGAATATATATGCTATAAACTTTTGATTAGGTTGGGCCATAATCTGTCTTGTGAAAGGATACGTGACTTAGAAGGTGTTTGTTTCTGCTTATATAACTGACTTATGACTTATTTAGTTTTGGACTTATGTTTTATAAGCTCACTTTTTGTGGCTTATTTCAAAACTCCTCGGGTTATATAAGTTGTTTAGGACTTGATAAACTTATACGAGTATAAGCCAAAAAGTTTTGAAATAAGCCACAAAAAGCAAGCTTATGAAACATAAGCCCAAAACCAAATAAGTCATAAGCCGACTATATAATCCGAAACAGACACCCCCTTATCTTAAATTAATCGTAGCGTCCTAGATGGTGACTAACCAAAGTCCAACAAATGAACATTGACATTCTACCAAGCTAAATCATGTTATGTGTAATTAAGTTGCTTTTCAAGCTAATGTTATGTTTGGTGAAACGTAGCAGTAGCACAAGCAGTAAGCGGTAACAAAAGCAATAAACAATAATAGTAAGAAGCAACCGTTATTAGTAGTTGTTTGTTAAATAAAAGTGTTTGGTAACATGATTGTAACTGTAATTGTAAGATATAAAATTACGTAAAAGACCATATGCACGTTAACATAAAAATTATTTAAATAAATAAAAACGACATATATGTAATTCTAGAGCCAAAACACTCATGTTTGGTAGAGAGAATTAAAGGAAAAGAAATGGAAATGAATTCATTTCTATTGTTTGGTTGGTAAAGAAATAAAAATGGTGAAGATTTAAATTCTTTAAGGAGTTAAGTCCTTTGTTATTCTCATTTCCATCATATTTTGTGTGGAAACCATTTCATACTTGCAAGAATTCATTTGAGCCAAAAAACAAAAAGATTTATTACGTTTTATTTATTTATTATTTATTGTTATTATAAATATAAAAAAATAAAATTAATAAAAATAATAATAGTAATTTATTTATTATAAATTATTATTATTATTTATTATAATAATAATAATAATATTTCTTATTATTATTATTTGTTTATTTATTTATTTTTCTATTTAATTTTTTTTAAAAAGAAAAAAAGATTTGCATGATTATTTTTTTATCAAATCTTCGACGCTACAAATCAGTAGAATTCATTAAACTTTCTCATTGGATTTCATTTCTAAGAAATTCAATTCTCTTCTTTGTTTCTAATCTCTGAAATTCTATGAGACCGGGGCATCTAAATCTAGAGTAACCAACCCAATCCCTAAACCCATAAACATAAACCATCACAAAACACACCCCACATCGTCTTCCTACACCTCCTCCCTCCCAACCTGACACAAACACAAACACAAAAATGTCGACATCAACCGAGTCTTCATCACTCCCAATCGAACCCCAATCCATAAAAAAACTCACTTTCAAATCCATTAAACGCTCCCTCGATCTCTTTTCACCTAATCATTCCCAATTACCCCCTCATGATCCCCTCAGGTACCGTACCTTCTTTTTTTAAACCCTAATTTTTTTTATATAACCTAACTAATTGTTTGTTATTGTTGCAGTAAGAAGATACGAGTAAACCATAAGGTTAGTTTAATTCACACGTGTTTTAAACTTTTAATTAGTTTGTGTTATAGTGTTAGGGTTTTGTATTAAATGTGTGTTTGTTTTTATGATTATGAAGGTTGGGGTTGAATACGACGGAATAAAAACAGGTGCGAATCAGACGGCCAAGACTTCGGCGTCGTCGAGTGCGAGTGCTCTTGTGTTATCAGGTATATATACGTAGGTTTCTGCTAATGTTAGCTATTTAATTTAGCGTAAATAATTGACATTGCTTAAATAGTGTAAATAAATGCTTAGGCGAAGGTTGTGCGTTTTAATTTGAGACATTGCTGCTGTTTGGACTTTAGGTTACTCATAGGGATCAATCAGGCATTTATAAAACATTTATTTGCTTTTGTAGTTTAGGTTGTGTATTGTAGCAGTGCTTGATGATTGATTGCTGTTTAGATACTTTGGGTTGCTAGGCGAAACTGTAGCTTTATTGAAATATTGTTGTTGATTGTGTAGTGGATTAGAGTAAGTGGAGAAATGCAGTCCGTTTAGTAAGATATTAGCGTGCGCAGGCATCAATATAACAGGTTGCTCGAAAGTTCTACATATGTGTGCCATCCGTTACAGTCTTTAAAGAAATGGTCGTCAACTGTAAATTATGTGTACACAGTATATATATTGCACAATAGGATGCAGTTTCATGAACTTTTTAGTTTTTAAAAACCTTACGTAACCGCCGTTACAGCCTTCAAAAACCTTACGTAACCGCCGCGGTTTATAGGATGCGGTTTCATGAACTTTTTAGTTTTTAAATGTAGATGTTTATATTTTTTTGTGTTAGCAACTTGGATATAAAACTATATATAAGACATAAGTTTGCATCTTATAGTCGTATATGTGCTCAAAATTTAAGTTCTTAGTCTTTCTGAATACAACCAAAGTGGTACTTTGACCAATTAACATCATCGGCACGGCAGGATAGTAAAGAGTTACAAAAAAACAGTGCTGTGGTATCACTATGATGAGAAGTGTCAGTCTTATGACTTATACCAAACTTATATATGTAGGCACTGACAGTTCTAAGAAGGCTGGTGGTCAGAGTGATTCAGCAATTACCTCTGTTCAACCAAAGAATCTGTAAGCATTATTTCTTTTTTGAATGGACATGATGTATTTCAATTTGTCCCTAGATTGATTATATTGTATATCTTTAGTTTGTAGACTGATTTGGTTATGTGAATTGCTGTTTGGCAGAGGTGATGGTAGTTTGACAGGCAAAAGTACTGCTGTCGTTCCGTCTCACATGGCTTCAGAAAGGTTAGAATTTGCTTTTACCTTTTAACACATATTGAGGAACTTGTCTATCTCTTTTCTCTAACTATGCATACATGTCTAATATGAAACTTATATGTTTATCTCAGCTCCTTTTTAGTATCTGTAACATTGCGATATCTTGTTAAATTTTGTCCTTCTTTTCCTAATAGTTCATATTGTTTCTTGCAGGAATCTCTCGACTGCAGCCCTTATGGAGAGAATTCCTAGTAGGTGGCCACGTCCTGAATGGCATGCTCCATGGAAGAACTACAGAGTAAGAATCTTGACCTTAACAGTTTTTTTGTTTGCATCATATTAAAGAAGGAATATTTTTACTTTGAGTGTATATAGTTTATGTGACTCGTGCTATAGATTTAGGACAATAAAATGATCTTTATGTGGTACACTAAGAATAATAAAATATACTTCCTCTGTTCCAATTTTATTGTCCACAAACTCCCAATTTTGTTTTAAAAGATAGGTGAAAATGTGTAATAAGTGCAACTTGTAGACTTCTAGTTAATAATGTGTTGTTTTATCCTTGCATTTAATACACCATTAAATTGCAAAAATCCAATAATGGAAATAAATTAAGAAAATTGGAAAAGCTAATGAATTTTAGCTACTCGTATTATTTACTAAAAATTGACTATTTTATTAGGGACAAATCAAAAGAGTGAAGTGGACAATATATTTGGGACTGAAGGAGTAGTTAAACTATTATTTTCACTTTTTTGTAAGCCAGATTTTTGACTCTATGATCATTTGGTGTTTTTAGTGTAAAATTAGTGTATTATTATCAAATAATAGTATCTGTAGTCTGGCTCTTGGATCTACATATTTCTTTGTGATAGTGATGTGCATATTTGATGCTAGACCTTATTCCTGCTTATTATTTTTTTTAGTTTTGCTTGTGCCTACCATACTGAGCTAAATATATATATATATCTGCAGGTCATTAGTGGACACCTCGGATGGGTGCGATCTATTGCATTTAACCATGACAATGAGTGGTTCTGTACCGGTTCTGCAGACCGAACAATCAAGGTAATCATTTTTTTATGTTTTGCAGTGCATACTAAGGAACACATAGGCTTTGCTCCAGCATATTTCATATGTATGGTTCAAAATCATTGTTGCATAGAAGTGCACCAGTTCTTTTAGAAGGAGGCCAGCCTTATGTGACAAAAGCTTCTAAGTTATGACGTGTTCTTGGGTGAAGTATTTTAATAATACGTAATAGAAACCGTAAGAATTAGTTTACAGGTTACTAGTTAAGTATATATTTTCTAATGTGATTTTGTTAATTTACTTGTTATTTGTAAGAATTTATAGATACACAAGCTTACATATTGTTCCAACTTTTTGAATTACCAAGAATTTTTTTTTTTCCGAACGCATATAGTGTATATATGGACCAGGTGTAAATGAATCAAATGTACCACGTATGCAGACAATTATGGGATTTCTGAATATCATTGACATGCCAAATCACACCACTTCTATTTAAACTGGTATGGTCCTGTAGATTTTCACCCAGTTAACCTATAAATTGGTAAAAAAAAAAAAACTAACACCAATTTGAGTTCACAATTCTATATGAATCCACTGGTATTTTGTATCTGCCAATTTGTATCCTTAATCTGTCACTAATTGTTATTGATTTTGGACAGATTTGGGAAACTCATTCAGGGAAGTTGAAGTTGACCCTGACAGGGCATATAGAGCAAGTTAGAGGTTTGATTTTATACTTACCAGTTATTGGCCAATGATCTCATCTTGGTGTATTTTGTGGTCTTTTCTAATGAACAATTTTTTTATTATATGTATTGCAGGTCTTGCGGTAAGCACCAGGCATACCTACATGTTCTCTGCTGGCGATGACAAACTAGTTAAATGCTGGGACTTAGAACAGAACAAGGTTTTGATTGCTGACCAGCATTTTTTTCCTTTCTTGTTTGTTCAAGTAATCATAATGGAATTTTCCTTCTTACTATTTTTGTAATTATTTTGTTTTGATAGGTTATCCGGTCATATCATGGCCATTTGAGTGGTGTATATTGCTTAGCACTTCATCCCACTATTGATGTTTTGCTAACCGGGGGACGTGATTCTGTTTGTCGGGTATGAACTCAATCTGTTTAGAGGTTAAATTTTTTTAAGTGGGAAACGATCAATTTAGGCATTAGTCAATATATATATGGTTCTTTACAAAATATCTAGAAAAAAGTGTTTATACCAAATTAGCCATTAATTTCATTTGGGTACGAAACTTATTTCTATGCTGAACTTTTTTCCTTTCAAAAATACCGCGAAACTGCAAGAAACGTAATTTTAGCTACACAAAAACGGTTCAATTCTGCAAAAACTTCGCAACAAAGAAATCAAACTTCCCAATAAATATATTGGGAGAGCTTATTCCGCAAAGAAAGCATTTCTGTTTTTCTCTGCACAATTGATGGCTATTTTGTTATAAATACAACATTATTGGCTATTATGTCAAAACCATATATATTTTGATCATTCTCACTTTTTAGTTGATGAACTGTGAAGCTAAACATATGGTATGTCAATTTTTTCAGGTATGGGATATTCGCAGCAAGATGCAAATTCATGCCTTTTCTGGTCATGATAATACAGTCTGTTCTGTTTTTACTCGATCTACGGTATTCCATCCATTCAGTTAATGGTGTAGCAGTAACTTCTTTTTACATTATTTAAGAGCTTAAGATGATGACACATCTTCTTACAGGATCCTCAAGTTATAACCGGCTCGCATGATTCAACCATTAAGTTATGGGATCTTAGATATGGTAATTTATCTATAAAATATTGTTCCATTTGATGTTTGTATATATATTATATATATTGCCACTTGATTTAATTTGGTCACTAATCTTTTAGGTAAGACGATGGCAACTCTAACCCATCACAAGAAGTCCGTGCGTGCATTGGCCAAGCATCCTACAGAGTATGTAGCTTTACTTCCTATTGGTTTATATAAGATTATAATTATAATCTCAATATGCATTATTTTGTTGATATGATGTTTTAATTTTTATCCTTGTCTTCTGAATTGCAGGGAGAGTTTTGCTTCAGCATCTGCGGATAATATTAAAAAATTTAGCCTCCCAAGAGGAGAATTTTTGCACAACATGCTGTGAGTTTTTAATCCATTGCATATCAATATCAAATACAATCTAATTTATTGGTTTTTCAATCAGAAAGCACAAAAAAACCTCAAAACAAAAAATTACCCGACGTATTTTGGGCTTTGTACCTACAGTTTTCTATAAGATGTCTAAGAATAAATGCAGATCTATATTGAAATTTCAAAAAATAAGAAAATAGAATCCCTTATCTTATCTGTTTGTATTAAATCATTACAAGTAAAGTTTTAACTTTTTTTCGTTTTTCATCCGCAGCTCCCAACAGAAGACCATAATCAATGCAATGACAGTCAATCAAGAAGGTGTCTTGGCTACCGGAGGTGACAATGGGAGTTTATGGTTCTGGGACTGGAAAAGCGGTCATAGTTTCCAACAATCTCAAACAATCGTTCAACCGGGTATGTGCCTTTTAGCCCTTTAAATAAAAATGTCTACTTTTGCATGTATATGCTAAATGGAGTATATGGTTCTGGGACTGGAAAAGTGGTCATAGCTTATGTATGTATGTCAATTAAATAAATTTAGCTAAAAAAGGGAAGAGGTCAAACAGATTGTAAGTTACCCAAAGTCTATTTTATTGTCATGCAACCTCTTAAATCATTTTATTCGAAGATTTAGACAAAGAGATACCTTTATTTGTCTATTAGACAAACACCACAAAGTAATTATTACACCTTTATTTAACAGAATTACAATTGTACCTTTTGGGCAATATTACACTTTTTTAGAGCTTTGTAGTATTAATCATAATTGAGGCAACTTGGAGACCTTAATCAATTGTGTATACTATTAGAAGTGGACACTAATTCTCGGACATGTACTAGGAGTAGCAGCATTGTTTTTCTCATCTTAAAAAGCACACGTTCATTCTTTCAAAAGAAAAGCTTAGGGTGTGTTTAGTTGGGGAAAAATATCCCATTTTTCCAAGAAATTTTTCATTTGAGAATGAAAAAACTGAAAACTTGTTTAGTCGCGCCTTTTTCAAATATTTTTCAAAAAAAAAGAAATTCTCATTTTCCTAATTTTAAATAGAAAAACAGAAATTCACATTTTACCATTCTCCATTTTTAAAAGGAAAAATACAACTCCCATCTAAACAGGTTTTCAAAATTCCCAACTCTTCTCTAGAGAAGAAAAACATTCTCTTCTTTAGAAATTTAGAAACAAAAAAACATGAAATTTTTTCTACAACTAAACACCACCTTATCTGCTCCTGAGTTAAAATATGAAAGCAGAGAAAGGGAGAAGAAAAAAAATGAGAATATAAGTAAATAGTTTTGTTTGTGTGTCCCGGCCACTAATCTGAATCTTGTATGATATCTTCTGCAGGATCATTGGATAGCGAGGCTGGGATTTATGCACTATCTTATGATATTACTGGGTCGAGGCTCGTCACATGTGAAGCAGACAAAACAATCAAGATGTGGAAAGAAGACGAATCTGCCACCCCCGAAACTTACCCTGTCAACTTCAAGCCACCTAAAGATATCCGTAGATTCTAAATGTTCTACAGGGTAAATTTTGGAAGAACCGGATTTAGTTAAAACTGTATTGTAATATGAGCTTTTTAGTACTATCTCAAATAGTGTTATATCTAGGGTTAATGATAAAATAGTGAGAGATGTGGTGAAAGGTTAAGCATGTCCCCTGTGATAATATTTGACATGGGGTTGTTCTAAAACATGTTATTTCTGGGTCCAAGAACATTATTTTTGAGGAACTAAAGTATCCTCTTTCATATGACCTAACTTAAGCATTGTATGCCTAATTTTTTGCTTTTCTTGTTATTTTACTTTCTTTTATTTTGTAATGAGCACCACTGTATCCTCTTTAAAGTTTTCCTTAATTTATTTTTCCAAACCATAGTTGGCATTTGAAAAATTCACAGGAGGGAGTTAAGCAATTTGGCGGTGAAATTCTTCCGACCCACCATGCGAACGAAACTTTGGTCGTATGCTCTTAGCTATTTTACATCTGGTTATAATGGTTCGGAAAGTCGTTACTTTTCGTTTTTGTTTGAAGTCGTAAATGAGCAAGTTCGTATTAGTGTGATAGCATTTAGCAATGGCTATGAAAAATCCCAATTTGTGATTTAAGTTTAAACGCGTGCCATCACTTTCAAACTCATTCATTCTCATATTTTTCAACTAAGTTACATCACTTTTATCTGTTTTTTTAAAAGGATTTAAAGAATAGGAGTGGAAGTGAGGCACCTACGTGGCAAAATTTTGTCCATTATGAGTGGCTAAGCTGACCTGGCTGTTTGCAGCAATTTGAACAAGAGTATATATATCTTGTCTTTTTTTAATTTGTTACTTATTGGAAAAACAAAATGACAAGTGCAGCTGCAACTGCACTGACCTCCTCCACAAAAAGTGGATTATTTGGTGTTGATAATCATCATCACTTGGTGAAAACTAGCTTCAATTCTGGCTGGAACAATAATCATCTTCATGGTAGACAACAACAAAGGTTGGTTGTATTAGCTTCTTCATCACCTCCTCCTAGTGGCAACAGCGATGATAGAACTAAAAAAGGGGATCAGCAGGTGCTGTTTTATATTTAACAATTTACTAATCTTAGCAAAATTGGATGCTTATATGCTTGTCAGTTAAGTTTATCAAGTGTTTCAAATGGGCTTATGCTTTTACAAATTCAGATAAGTTTATAAATGCATTATATAAGCTTAAACTCAACACCATGGAATCTACAAGTCCTTATATATGGTTTATATGCTGTCCCGCTTTATAGTATCCTCGTGACTGTTTCCGAACCCTTTCCGTGGCACCTAGTGAGGTTCAAACCTGAGACCTCTTGTGAGGGCATCTAATCGGCTGACAAGCCACCTTTTAATCCATACGTTGGATTTTTTGTATAATTAAGATGTAGCTTGATCAGTTACTGTTATGCCAAGTTTTTTTTATAATCATCAGATAGATATAGAGCAGACTGATAGATGGATAGATTATGGTCATTGTTAGAAATAAATCTAAAAATGTTGTGTTTAAATGTTCACTTTCCTTGTACAATATTTCGACCTGACTTTGCGTGGGTTACGCAAAAAGTTCATGTTGGGATAATTTCAATAGGCAAAGAGAATAAGAGCAAAACATTGAGAATTGTTATGTCTCTCATGTGTCCTATGATGAGGACAAAAGGCATTCTGTTATATCCAGAAAATTGGTACAGTAATGAAACCGACATTAGAGCAGTTGGTGTGAAACCGACACTTGTGTTTGTTGACCAACAGATATATTGTTGGATTTTGACGGCAAAACATGTAAATCAGTTAGAGTACCAAACATACTGTTTGGATCTGGGCGTTACCGCTTGACCGCTGTTATCCATCATGGTTGGAAGTTGGAACCAGTTTACTTTACACGAGTTTGCATTATGCACCTCTTATCACGTAGTTGAACTTCACCTGATATCGATTCAGTGTCAAGTTGATCTCAATTACATTAACCGGAAGAGTACACTAAAATCCCCAACAATTACCGATATTATTTATCAACAACCTTTGTTGATTGTTCTACGTAATACTGCACTTTTTTTCATATACTTATTGTCAAATATATATGTTGATGCAGAAAGCTCTTGTCAAGGATGTGGAAGATGCTGCTAAAGCTACCCCAGAAGTAACTACTCTCGCTAAACTTTATTTTTGTTGTGTGTGTGTGTGTCTGAATTTTTTTTCGAGGTTTATCTCAGATTTTTTATTATTATGCTGAGTGGATTTTTTTTTGGGTAAAGATTACGTTGAGTGGAATTGTGTAACATATAAGCAGTTTTGTTTAGTTTTATTTCATTAGGTATATTAATCAGATTGATGGTTATTAATTGCAGATGAAGTCAAGCGCGATGAAGACGCTGGTTGACGCCAGCCCCGTTGGATTAGGAAGGCGGTCGAGACAAATATTTGATGAGGCGTGGCGAAAGTTTTCTGAATTGGGACAGATATCAAGGACAATACGCACCAATGACGAGAACAGCCTTCTTATTCAGGAAAGTGGTCCTATGTGTGAATTTGCAATCCCTGGTGCTCAGAACACAACTGTTCTCGTTATTGGTGCTACTAGTCGTGTTGGTCGTATCGTTGTCCGCAAGCTCATGCTCAGGGGCTACTCGGTCAAGGTATTTCCACCTTATTAGCTTATCAAGTTAAGTGTATGCCTTATTTAAGCTTATTAGCTTATCAGTTTGAACTTATGGCTTATATAAGCTCAAGTTGATAAGCTGGTCAAGCACATGCCTAAGTAGAATAATCGAACCTCTGGAAATCATAACCTATTACTTAATACAAGCTAAACCAAACACCCCTCTAAATAACATTTCCCAATTGTTTTGAACCTATTTAGAATGTGTCTGGGATTGCTTATTTTTTCTTCTTATGCTTTTTTGTTTATAAAGCAGCTCAGAAATAAGTACTTTACGGAATAATGTTTTGAGTTTTGTAACGCTGTAAAAAGTTGTTAAAATAGTTAATAAGTGGATAAATGAATGACCAGAGAACTCATTTGCACTAGTTTATTGGGTTTTGGAGTTATATATGAAGGAAAGGAAAATATTCTGGTTTTATCCTAAATAGCAAGTTGGATGATCCAAACACTCCAACCTGCTTTTCTGCTTAAAAGTAAGCAGATAAGTAGATAAACAGCAAATTATAAGCTATCCTAAACACAAGCACCTTCTTACTTTTCCACTAATTAGGCTCTGATAAGGAATGCGGATCAAGAAGTCATGGACATGCTGCCGACATCTGTAAAGCTTGTAATTGGGGACGTTGGAGATCCTGCAGCTCTCAGAAGTGCTGTTGAAGGTTGCAACAAGATTATCTATTGTGCCACTGCTCGATCCTCAATAACTGTCGATCTCAACAGAGTTGATCATCAAGGTGTATACAACCTCAGCAAAGCCTTTCAGGTTTTTCATTCTTTAGTTTTCAACTACAACTGCTAAATGAATTTCTTGGGCTTATAAAGTTAATTCGCGATTCCAACCCATAAAGTTGAGTCTTAACTTAAGAAAATTAATTGTTTTCGGGTCGTTTCAGGACTACAACAATAAGCTAGCTCAATTGCGAGCTGGAAAAAGCAGCAAAAGCAAGCTTTTACTAGCAAAGTTCAAGTCTGCAGAATCATTAAATGGGTGGGAAGTTCGCAAGGGAACTTATTTCCAGGATGAAGCTGCCGCTAAATATGATGGAGGAATGGACGCGAAATTTGAATTCAGCGAGAGTGGAGATGCAGTTTTTTCAGGTAAACATGTCTAAACGCTGAATTAAACGCCCTGCATCTTTCCTATAATGATTATAAGGGTTTTAGTCGTAGAATAGCAACAAACTTTCCCAAATGTACCGATTTGGTACGTGTACTTTTAAAAAGTTGTACAATAGCGACGAACTTTCATAAGTGTTCTATTCTGCACATTTTGATGACGTGTCATATCTGAAAGGCTGACACGTGACACCATTTATAACGTGACATGTTATCAACATGTGCAGAATGGAACACTTATAAAAGTTCGTTGCTATTGTACAACTTTTTAAGAGTACACGTACCAAATCGGTACATTTGGAAAAGTTCATTGCTATTCTACGACCAAAACCTATGATTATATATCAACATGTGCTATTTTGCTATAGGTTACATATTTACACGAGGAGGATATGTGGATCTGTCAACTAAGCTATCACTTCCTCTCGGGAGCACATTAGACAGGTACATGCAATATAGCTGATGGCATTAAGATTACAATATGTGTACTCTTGCTTCGACTGTTAAGTCTAGTCTCCCAACTTCAGGTATGAAGGTCTCATACTTTCGATAGGGGGAAATGGAAGGTCATATGTTTTAATTCTTGAATCTGGTCCTACAGCAGACGCAAGCCAGAGCAAACAATACTTTTCTAGAATTAGCACAAAAGTAGGGTTTTGCAGGGTGAGCAGTCTTCTTATCCTTCGGTCAGTAAATGTCTGGTCAATGGTTATGTGCCATTTAACAGTCTTGTTATAACTTGTCCGCTTATGACAGGTGGGTATCTTACCTCTGATATTTGTCTTGCTAGGTAAGAGTACCATTTAGTTCGTTTCGGCCAGTGAATCCAGCTGATCCACCATTGGATCCGTTCCTTATACACACCTTGACCATACGTTTTGAACCCAGAAGACAGGTATGTTTTCCGTACTAACCAATCAGTCCCACAGTTTTCCTTTGTGTAATTAAACTTAATATCGATCTTACATTTAGTATAAGACTTCACAAATTATTATGGTTTGTATTTTAGATATTAAAGGGAAAAACGATACGACGATTTAGAGTTTTATCAGCTATGACCTTGGCAAAATTGGATGTGCGTTAGGAAAAAGTACTGAATAAGCATATATATCCCCATAAATGTTAGTAGCCTGCCTCATGACTCTGCTAATGGTTTATCTGTTAGAGTTTAGAAAATAAAAGGAGTAGATATTTGGCTGCTATCAGGCGTCTTATAAGTGAGTAGTTTATCAAGTTCCCTGTGCGTCCATGCCTGGTTCTTCGATTAGCCTATTAAAGTAGTAAATGGTGGTGCGAATAACAAGGAATTTATATACTTGTGAACAAAGATAGAAAACTATTTTAATCTTGTATCCCCTCCCTAAAATCTCAATGTTTTGCTGGTGTTTTCCCACCAGTGGACGTATATGCGCTGTTAGTTTGAGGAGAGTGTAAAGGGAGTCTATGTTGGTCTGTTTCAGAGCGTGCCTTATGTAAGTGTGGTAGTTTGATCTCTACGCGCAAGAGTTGTCCTAGTGTGCGCGTCTCAGTCATGTTGGTTCTACCGCGGATTGTGTGCCTTCTGATACAGAGTTGGTGAATGGATGGTAGTGCGATAATCTAACACAATGATAATTTGGGTATATATGTTAGACCTTAGATGAGAACAGAAGTATAGTAAGATTTTAAATCTTGTTATCTCCCTCCCTGAGAAGATTCTCGCTGAATGTCGTATGTTGGGTGGTTGAGATCATCCACACCACTCTGTGGAAGTATATCTTTAATAGCTATCTGCACTAATATAAATATTATTGTTTTCGCTGAGTTCGTCTTACATCGATCGCTGTTGGGCTTTTAGCTCTATGATTATTTCTTGATAAGTAATGAACGGTACGTGACAGATAGCTCTTATTTGCAGGGGGTAGAGTATTCAAGTTGTGTACAGACAGAAAAAATCTTTATTCTTGTAGCTGGCATTAGCGCGCTCTGAAGTTGAATTTGAGTGTATTGTGAACCTGTTTAGAGATTGTACTCGCAAATGACTGGATCGTTATTTTTTTATGTTATCAGGACGCGATCGCTGATGGAGGCTGTTGAAATAGAGAACTACGCGTGGATCCTTTTGGAGATAGCTGTCCGCATACAAATTGTATTGGAATATGTAAAAGACCTATTGTGCTGGTGAGCATTTAGTATGGTTAGAGTGTGTTTTCTCGTATGCTGGGATGTGGTTGTCGGAATTAGTGATGATTTCACATCAGTTGACTAATAGAAATTTGTTATAGGGATGTAAAGAGTGTCTTTACGCGCTCTATAGACGACTAAGTAGGTATGAGGTTGATTGAGTGTTGGTTATGAATACAGGTAGAGTGAGACAGTTTTCATAGATCAAACAGTACCATTCTACCAGCTACATTTAAGGTCCTGTCTTCCCCTTTTGAGGCATTTCGTAATGGGCGCAAGTGCTCGATTAATACCCTATATGCTGGGCTGAGTTGGGAGTTAGTCAGCTCAAACTGGCACAAAGATCATAATCCATGAAGACACTAGAGGACAATAGTCAAATTAAGAGATCGTATACACAGCATCCGCCCTGGATATCGTCAACACAGATTTATTGCCGATGCTAGGTAGGAACCCTTGTTTTTCTACGTAAGCAGCATTAGGTACATGCTGGAAGTGTCACCATGAAATAAGTTGGGTGATACGTCTTCGAACAAACGGCGAGTAAGTTGAACCCATCGCTATTCTTGAACTTTTAGGATCATTGTTAATGTGAGATCCGTGTTGCCTTATGACTTGAACACCCCAATCGCTGTTGAGTAGAGTCTATAGTTCGTTTCACATCTCAAAAAATTGAAGAAATATATTGGCTAATGATCCGCTTGCTATACGTCTTGATGAGATCCCAAAGGTTGACGACAATTGCACTTCATTCGAAGACACCTGTGCGAAACTTTTGGGACCGTGAGGTCTAGCGTCTGTAAAGCAGAGCCGTATCTCGATTGTGTAAGCGTACGATTGGGGAACTGCTAGGAGAGGTCGATGATTTCACTTCAGGGACTGCCCGCTGTGCAATGATCAAATGACAAAAGACAAGTTACCGCATTCATTTTCCTGAATTCTGCGACCCGCAATTGGCAGGAAGTATCAGTACAGAATTCCCTTTGTCCTAAGCTTTGAGGAGAATGATTCTTTTATTGGGGAGGGGAGGAAATACGTAAATGTGACACACGCAGAATTTCACCGTTCAATATTTAGCAGTTTTATATTTGTATATTTGATTTTTTAAATGTTTTAGTTCTATAGCTTTTGTGTCTAAACGGGGAAGTGGTTCCGTTTATTATCTCGAGATTCATCACCCGGTCGGGACGCGAAACTGGGTCACACCCAAACGTTGTAGATATTTCTGGCAATAGCCATCGTTTTATGTTTTCGGGTAATATTTTATCTAAAATTTTCTTAATTTTCGGACCCGTTACTGTGTATTAGGTTCGTTACTTGAGTAATCAGTATTTCGATTTAAAAATGAGCATAATGCATGGAAGGGTTTAGCAATACTAGGTTTGTTTGGAGTGCTGCATATTCTAATTATAGATGATGTTTGTAGGCTTTGTGTGAAAGACCAACTTGGTCGTTGGAGGTGTGATGGGTGTTCTCTGGATCTAGTGGCGAAATTTTTGCTCCTAGACAGAGGACTATGTAAAAAAACATATTCTATTACGTCTTTTTTCTGAATTCAAACATTAAGAGGCGACATAGCGAGGAAACTGAAGTTTGTACTCAAACTATAGAGGTGTTTGTTATGGAAGACATAATTTTGTTGTTCTTTTTTGCTTGGCTGCAAAAAACTTGGCTTTGATGTCTCAAACTATGTTATATCAGGCGTTATTATCTTGGAATTAGGCTTCTCTGTGTTTTGTCCTCTTAGCCAATTTGGTCCTTGTTCAGCATTCTTCATCACTTCGAGCGAGGAAGCGTTGCTACGGATGCACCTTCCGTGATCTATTGATGGACATTATGTTGCGTCATCAGGTCCTATAGATATGGGAAATCAAGTGAGAGTAGGAGTGATATTGTTTGCATTTTCTTTTATTTCGGATGTTCACTATCTTTTGACTGAGGAAAAAGAATGTGCTGATTGGGCGATTACTGTTTGAGGTGTCCCTTGTTTGCGATTGTGGGGGCATTTCTCTAATAGCAACTACGTTTTTGTTCTTGGTTGTGTTTTTTTGTGAGTGCATATGAGAAGTATATATGATCTTAAATATTCCTGTGTATTTTCGCACCACTCTGTAATAACACATCATACTTGAAGAGCCGTTAGATTCTGTGATGGTGTTGTTAGAGTGTATTGACAAGACATAGAAATGGTATATTGTGGAATCAGTGTCGAGTTGTTTTCTAATGTATGTGGTGTATAATAGTCGATTTATAATATATTGTTATCACTGGTTCTCTTACATCCTTTTGGGCTTTTAGCTATATTATTTCTTGATAAGCAGAACACCATGACTTAATTATATGCAGGGGGTGAATATTAAGTTGTTTCAGACAAAAAAGTCTTTATCATCTGATTAGATGAATTAGTTGAATTTGACATTACACTTTAAATTACAATGACTGAGTTATTATTTTTATTTTTCAGAGACTTGCTGATGGGGCTGTTGGAAATAACCAGGATTTGAGAAGCTTCCAAATGATATTGGAATATATAAAAGCATTGCCGGTGAGCATTATCTTTTTTTTTTCTCTTATGCTGGGATTAGGTTGTCGGAATTATGATGATTTCACATCAGGACCTACTTTATTTGTCTATTTCAAGTCTACGCTTATAGACAAAAGGTATGAGGTTGGTGCCTTTGGTATGAACCAGGACTTGAGAAGCTTTTAAGTGACATTGGAATGTATATATATCTTTAAATATTCCAGTTTTTTCCTCTGTAATAACACCATCACTTGAACCCGTAAATCTGTATGGTAGTACTTACAACTATATAGAAATGGATATTGTGGAATCAGTGTCAGTTGTTTTCTATTTGGAAAGGGAGTATATACTTGTTATAACAAATTTCTCCAGCTCTTTTAGAATCTGAACTACAAACTACTGTATTGTAGACCGGACAAGAAACGGATTTCATCTTAGTCTCATGTACGGGTTCTGGAATTGAAACAAGCAGAAGGGAGCAGGTTTTGAAAGCCAAGAGAGTATGTACTTTCTTGGTATATTCTTATGTTATAGTGTGCTACAACAAACTTATCTGTTAATTGACATCTCTATAGGCAGGAGAGGATTCCCTTAGAAGATCAGGCATCGGGTACACAATAATTCGCCCGGGTCCGTTAATGGTGAGTTAAGTACAAATAGTTGGTTTCACCATACAGTTTTTCTGTTTACAGATAAAGGCATAGTAATTTTAGCTGTTTTTGCTTTCTTTGGATGGTATATAAATATTTGGTATCATTGTGAGTCTGTGACTGTTAAATTCTAATTTGCTTGTCTCAATGGGTTAATTAGGAAGAACCTGGGGGACAACGAGCTCTCATTTTTGACCAAGGAAACAGGATATCTCAGGTTGGAATAGTCATAGCGAAACTAATAAATAGTTCATCAGTGTTTATGACAAGCTGCCTAAACTTTGCATTAATGCTACTTGTAGGGGATCAGTTGTGCTGATGTAGCTGATATCTGTGTAAAGGCATTGCACGACTCAACTGCAAGGAACAAGAGCTTTGATGTCAGTATCATATTATTTACTTTTATCTTCAATGCAATTATTGTTGGAATTGGGCCGTGATCTGATTATCGTGAACAGGTATGCTATGAATATGTTGCTGAGCCAGGGAAGGAGTTGTATGAGCTGGTAAGAGACGTACATTTTGCATATAATGTTAATCGCCCGACCTAACTTTAAGTCTTTAACGTCTTAGAAAATCTAAATTAGGATTGGGTGTGAACTTATTTGTTCAGAATTACCAACATTGGTTTAGTCACGCCATCTCATTTTTAATAGCACTTGATACTTGACACCACGCTTCTAGGAGTGAAACTGATGCTTACATGTGTATCCCTGCTTAGGTGGCACATTTACCCGACAAAGCAAATAACTACCTAACGCCAGCATTATCAGCTTTGGAAAAGAACACATAATCATCTCATAGAGTGATGTTTGCTGTTATACATAGTTTGACGTGGGATGATGCACATGAAGTTAAATACCTCATCCGCTACTTGTAAAGCTTCAATTTCAAACATGAAAGAAACAAATAGAACTTAAACCCCCGATGATCTTTGTTGTTGTATCATATAAACCACCTGATAGAGTAATATCTGTTTATATACCTTTGTTTGCCCCGGGATAATGACAATGCAATTGTATACCTCCTTCACTGTTTGTTACAGTTGGATTTCGAACATGAAAACCTTGGGTGATAGGTAGGTCATGAATTCATTTTAATTTCTACGTTTATAAAAATGAATTTTACGTAATAAAGTTTGCAATTAAACGATGACAAAATGACAACTAAACGATGACAGAAACGGCAACTAAAAGAGAGTTTCAGGTTAAACTATATAAGGTTTAGGTGATGCGGAATGCACACATGTATAAGTTAATTTTATCCAGCAAAACATTGTACTATTGTAATATTGAGTTGTTTAGTATCAACTTAAGAAAAGTGCTGTTTTAGGCTTTATGATAAAACAGTGAGATGACACAAATGGGACCAGTGTTTGTTTTAGCATGTCTAAGAAAAGAGAGTATTTGCAGGTTACTCATGAAAATATGCTTCCTCAAAGGTTAAATAGCATGCAGGTATCTCTACTTATTTTACTCATGACATGTAGTTGTTGTAAAGCATGTTTTGACTTGGTCTAACACAACTTTTTAAGGGACCAAATTAAGTGTCCTCTTTAACATGACCAAACCTTTTTTTGCCTTTTTAGTTGTTGCTTTACTTTGTAAATTTTTTTTCCTCATCGTCCTATATGCGTTTGAGTTGTTATCGACATCTTGTTGTCGACTTACTTTCTAAAAAAAAGTTGATTTTGGGCGTGCACCAAATAATATTATGAGAAAAAATGTGGAAACAAACGTGTACTTGAAATGTTAGTTGTGTCGATTCATATGATCTCATATAAGTATGCACCCTGCACTATCTTCTAACCAATGATAAAGCACGGTATGAAATTCATTCGGTCTCGGGTAAATCTTGCGTAAACAAAATAACTAATAACACTAAAATTGCTAAGATGCTTTTTACCTGCCTAGCGGAAAAGCTAAAACTCAACAAGAATGAAAATGGATGAAATACTTAAATGGCACTTGGATTTATTAACCGGAAAATTAGATGTCAAATCATTAAGATTATATATACTACAATATATATGTTGAGATTGTCACATTCACAAATACGCCAAAGCATTGATGTGTCCAATCCTTGACGCAATCTTTGAAGAGAAAATTACCGCAGAAATCAAATTGAAATTCAATTTTGTTGTATTGACCCTGACACAAGAACTTTACCGAAACAACCACGTTGATCGCGTGATTTGGGCGGTGGACAACTCGAACAACACGTGTCACCCTCTTAGGCATTTGACGGAAAAAAAAAATTAAAGTTGATCGCGCATTCTTGGGGGTGGAGAACTTTTTTTATTATT
>BQNB010015014.1:34326-74018 GCA_026074375.1 Tanacetum coccineum
ACCCCTTGATTTTCAAGTAGGAGATAAGGTCATGCTGAAAGTGTCACCATGAAAAGGGGTGATACGTTTCGACAAACGGGGAAAGTTGAACCCTCGCTATATAGGACCTTTTAGGATCATTGTTAAAGTGAGAACCGTTGCCTATCGACTTGAACTCCCAAAGCAGTTGAGTAGAGTTCATAGTACGTTTCACATCTCAAAATTGAAGAAATGTATGGCTAATGAACCGCTTGCTATACCGTTGGATGAGATCCAAGTTGACGACAAACTGCACTTCATCGAAGAACCTGTCGAAATTATGGACCATGAGGTCAAGCGTCTGAAGCAGAGCCGTATTACGATTGTGAAGGTACGCTGGAACTGTAGGAGAGGTCCTGATTTCACTTCGGAGCGTGAAGATCAAATGCAAAAGAAGTACCCGCATCTTTTCCTGAATTCTGCGCCCGTGGCAGAAACTACGTCCTAAGCTTTGAGGACAAAGCTTCTTTAACGGGGAAAGAATGTGACACCCCGAGAATTTCCGTTCAATAATTTAGCCGTTTTCGTTTAGTAATTTGAATTTTTAAAGTTTCGTTTAGCTTTTGCGTTTAACGGGGAAGTTGTTCCGTTATTATCTGAGAATCATCACCGGGAGCGAACCGGGACACCAAACGTTGTAGTATTTTGGCAATAGCCACGTTTTTATGTTTTAGGGTAATATTTAAATTTTCATAATTTTCGAAGATACCGTTATTCGTTTCGTTACTTGCGTAAACCGTATTTCGTTTAAAAATGAGCATATGCATGGAAGGCTTAGCAATACTAGGTTTGTTTGGAAGTGCTGCAAATTTATTGATGATGTTTGTAGCTTAGTTGTGAAAGACCACTTGCCGTGTGAGGCTGATGGTGTTTCTTTGGATCTTGTGGCTGATTTTTGCTCCTACAGGTCCTTGTAACAACATATTCTATTCGTCTATTTTCTGAATTCAAACATTAAGAGGCGAGCGAGTTTGTACTCAACTATAGAGGTGTTTGTTATGGAAGCAGTTTGTGGTCATTCTTGGCTGCAAAACACTTGGTATGATGTCTCAAACTCCGTTAATCGGGTTATTATCTTGGGATTAGGCTGTCGTTTTGGTCCTCATAGCAATTTGAGTCTATGTTCAGCATTCTTACACTTCGAGAAGGTTGCTACGGATGCACTTGTGATCTATTGATGGCCATTATGTTGCGTCATCAGTCCTAAGATATGGAAGATCAAGTGAGTGATATTGTTGCCATTTTTCTTTCTATTTCAGGATGTTACTATCTTTTGATGAGGAAAAGAATGCTGCTGATTGGGATACTGTTTGAGTGTCCCTTGTTTGCGATTGTAGGGGCTTTCTCTAATAGCACTACGTTACATTGGTTTTGATTGAACTTACCTTGGAGGTTTTGGTGATATTGTGTCGTCAAGCTGCTATAGGTGGTGTCAATCTTAAAAGTTGGAGCTTTGTATGATCTCGAGATCTAGAGCCTCCATTAAGGTCTAAGTTGGAAGTACGAGCATCATTCTGATCTTATAGTTTGCTTGTTATTTCTTTTAATTTAGTATGGTAGTCATAAGAGGGGTTTTGTCATTCTTATGTTAGTTATCGCACAGTTGTGTGCATGATCGTTGCACTATGTAGTGCATGTGTGTTGCCCATGTAACGGGCTGTGATATAGGATTTCACCTATATCCATTGTACTTCAACGCTTTTTTGGTGTAATATATTTTACCGTGGTTGAGTCCCTTTTACCCAAAAAAAATATGCATGGAAGGCTTAGAAATTAAATCAAATAAAGAGTACTAGCATCATATATAACAACCCGCAATTTTCATCAATGTAATATCCATCTATTAAATTAGATGCACTGTAATATCTATATATACCACCTTTTTACAGGGAAAATTTTGCTTTATCTCATTATGCAACGTAACTTGCATCTCTAAAGTAAACGAGCTCACGCAACCTCTACCAATGCCATCTCTATCTATGTTTATATCATGTAAACATCCTAATATGTCAAGTCTATATCATAATATCATTTTTACCAAGTACATTATCCATTTAACGTACTTTTCAAAACGTTATTTCAAAACAAGCATTAAACGTTAACGTTTACATCAAAACCCTAATTATATGTAATGTATACATATAAAATGAATGTACAAGCCTTTAAAGCATGTGTACAAGTATCAATACACAACATTTGAATATCTTTTCCCTCCTAAATCAAGTTACAACTTTCTAAAGCTCAAAGTATAAGTCAATAATGCAAGAAAGTCAAACTAGGTCATTTTACCTCCTAAATCATGTTTAAACTTTACTACCACTTTAGTACAAGGTACAAGCACTTAATGCATGACTTTTAAACCTTAAACCTAAACCTTAATTCATCCTAAACCCTAATCTAAAACCCTAAACCCTAAAAACGAAACCCTAAACCCTAATTTCACTTTCAACCAAAAACTAAACCCTAAACCTAAAACTAAGCCCTAAACCTTAATCCTAAGCCCTAATCTCAATCCTAAAACTAATCCTAAACTCTAAACCATCTTAAACCCTAACCCTAGCTCGAATTAAAACCATAAATGCTAACCCAAAACCCTAAACCAAACCCGACAACCTTTTTCTTCATTTTTACCCATTTTTAAGCAACCAAGCACCTCTATGACATCACCAAGCAGCCACCTAAGTAACTTACAAGCACCTCCATCACCACCTTGCTCACCAAGTTGCAAAAGTCACCTCCTTGTCACCCATCTCTAGCCACGACCACATAAACCCCCCAAAACCCTTCCACCATTCAATCCTACCATCCTAGCCCCTCATACTCATCATATTCCTTCATTAGTCATCACTCTACATTAATCCTTGGTCCTTACATCTCCTAGCTTGGCCACCAAGGGTTTTTAAGGCTATAAATAGCCGAACATCCCAACACCTTCAAACCACATCTTAAAGAATCATACACTCTCAAATGGAGTCTTAACTCAGACCAAGAAGGATCAATTGAAGTCCCCAAGAAAAGGAGTGAAGCCAAGAACTAAGAGAACGAAGTCTTGAAGCTATTTCTAGGCGTACGAACCCGAAAACCCTATTTCGACCCATTTTAGCTCAAGTAAGCCTAAGATCTTGTTCCATAAACTTATAATCTGTATTAGAATGTTCATAATACTCTTAAGATCATATATAAACTCTTGTTTGAAGCTTTGAATCCTCAAACCCATGTGTTTTTTATTAAAACCCTAAAAACGACCCTTTTGATTTTCTAGCTAACGGATCATTTTTCTAAACTTTTTTACGTTAGAACATCTTATTTTAGCTTATTATAATAAGCAATAACCAAAAATATCATTTGGAATCCTAAAATAAGCTTGCATGGCTTTTTGGACTTGTTTTGCAATATTTCCATGCATAGGGGTATATATCGTAACTTTCTGAAATTTATAACTAAAGGGGCTGAAAATGTCATTATTCTAAAGTTATAACTATAAGGACCTATTTTGCCAAGTTTCAAAGTTAAATGTTAATTATATAGGACTTAAATAAAAAGGAAAAAGTTGTAAAAGTTTAATAAGACCGAAGGTATATATTGGCCAATTTGCAATTAAAAATATAAAATATAGTAAAATTTTTAATATAAATTTTATAAAAGTATTATTAATATTATACAACCGATTGTATTAAAACCCAAACCATTATCGTTATCAATCCATAAATCGACGCATTATTTCGTTATTATATTAACATAATTTATCCATACAGACTAACTTTTGAAGACGTAAAAATCTTATCGAATCACGTTACTAGGAAGATTTTATATAATGGATTTCATATTGGGTATACGTTTTGACTATTTTGCTGGATTAATGATTTTATAGGTGGTCTGCTCCTCAGAACGTATTGACTTCTGAATTATGATGGCCCAAACAGTGATACAATATTTCCTTAAATCAATAAATCAAAGATATACGTTAAACATCATGAAGTTTTAAAACATAAACCATCACACTAAGACTTGACATATTATCCCAGGTTACGTGACGAAGCCGTTACATTCACTTGATATACTTTTGCCATCAATCAGATTTCCCTATACTGTTAAGGTGAGTTCATAGTCTCACTTTTAAATCTTCTATTTCATAAACCCCTGAGGGGGATACATGTTATAAACCATGAATACAAGTGTTTTCTAAATGTATGATATCCTGATATATTATTACATCTGTTGTCTAAGTCCCTTTATGCCAAAAGACCCCCACCACCGTGGACCATTAATCACTTACGAGTGAACGTGAATATTGTTATTAGGCCTATTGGGATTGACGAATCCCATTTGTGTTAGCCGGATAGGTAACCAAACGCACTATATTTGAAACTCATAGGTATATGACACTACCTACATGGGGTCATTATCTTATATATATGTCCATTATTAAAGAAATACCACTAGTCAGTTGAGTGTCTTAGCTTAGACGCATAAGTATTGTTTCCATAATAATTGTATTCATTGCAATTATTACACCTATGGGCGTATAACAACGTAACCCACTCTTAAGATGATTGTATTCACACTATTTACTAAAAACCTAAGAATTTCACTCAACAAATGTGTTGACCATTTTAGCCATGTTTTACTCAGGTAACTAAACATCTATATAGCACGGAGTGGCACGGACTAGAGATGGCTAACGTTTATCATTCAAACATCTATAGTTTTCATGTAGATTTTGGGACCACTCTTGTGTAAAACCTGAAGAAAAAATTAATGATAACTTTATCTTTAAAAACTGTCTCTTTTTGAGTCGTTTTCAGAGACTATAATTAATGACTGTTGTACTATGAAATAATACCCCAGATTAGCTTTCGCTGCTATATGTCAAAAATGGGGGTGTTATAGATTGGTATCAAGAGCCACGGTTATAGAGAACAAGGTTAAAACCTTAACTATAACTACTTTTTTTTTCCATCCAAGAAAGTCCTCCGTGCCATTTTTGAAATAATGTAAAAATACATAACTACTATACTATTATATAAGTAACTTATGTTATTTACCACTGGGTTGTTAACAAAGTGATGTCTTCTCCTAACCATCATACTTCCGATATTGAGGATGCTTTTTCCTCTAACTTTCCAGACTATATCCCGGCTTCCCCGGACTATGTCCCAGCTTCACCAGGAAAAACTTATTCTAGCTCTTCAAATAACTCATTTGGTGTAGTTCCAATAGTTTCACCAACTCTTTCACTTTTTCATGATGACCCCTATATGAAGGTCATGCATGCATACTATGCTAAAGAATCACCTATTCCACCACCAACTATTGTGCCTCCATCTACAATGCTATCTCTAATGTTTAATCCTCAAGAATTCTTTCTCAGAGGAATAATATCACCTTAAGAAATAAGGCCATAATCAATCATTCTCCTCTACTTCTGCCCTACCTCAAGAATTTGAGATGGGAGAAAGCTCTCGTAAGACAAGTCTGGAACATCACGAGGAGCAAATTGAGGAAATCCTGAATCACCTGGATGAACTCTCTCTCGACCGCATTGAGCACATAGAAGACAAAATAGAAGGTCTCGAAAAAGGTCGGGTGATTATACAACAAGATTTCGACAATCTGGAAGCTGAACTCCAAAAGGCTCATGCTCAAATTGCTAAACTTCAAAGAAAGCAAATGGAAATAACAACAAGATTGCTCCTAGCTCGCTTTAAGATTGCTAATCTAGAACAAATCATCAAAGAAATCCAAGTCCATCACAGCATACAAGAGAAAAGTCTTCTGAATGCAATGTACTGAACTCAAGAACAGCAGAAAGGACAACGAACTACTCGCATAAGATACAGTTTATAAAGCTTTTTGATAAACCTAGCCACTGATGTGTGGTATAAATAACAACACTTGTCAAATTTTGACTATGTACAGTACAAAGGCAAGTTGTTCATGATATAATACAATGGCAATCTCGTTATACCTTGTTGTTTCAAATACCGATATATTCCATCTAAAACAACTTTCTCTTATATCATCATCTCCGTCTCTATCGTTATGAATCATACCATGATTTCTGAATAAATCATAGATACTTATTTGATATGAATTAATCTATGAATTATCTATGATATCACTATTGTGACAATGTTTATTTTTGAACTTTAATCATTTTAAGAGTTGTGATATCATTCTTATTACGTGTTGTCTTATGTTGATAGAAAGACTCCCAAAAGGACGTCAACATCTAAAGCACCAGCCATGAATCAGGCTGCCATCAGAAAACTAGTTGCTGAAAGTGTTACTGCAGCTCTGGAAGCACAAGCCGCTAACATGGCAAATACTGATAATACCACCAGACCAAGAGAAGCTCCTATGGCAAGACAATGTAGCTACAAAGAGTTCATGAGCTGCCAACCTATCAACTTCAAAGGTACGGAAGGCGCTATTGGTCTCATCCGCTGGTTTGAAAGAACTGAATCAGTGTTTTCCCGTAGCAACTGTACCGAAGACTGCAAGGTAAAGTTTGCTACTGGTACTTTAACTGAAGAAGCTCTATCTTGGTGGAATTATTTTGCCCAACCTATTGGGATAGAAGAAGCTTACAAGATTACCTGGGTTGAATTCAAGAAACTTTTGATAAAGAAATATTGTCCCCGAACTGAAGTCCAGAAGATGGAAGACGAATTTTACCATCTGACTGTGAAGGGGAATGATCGTAAGACGTATGTGAGAAGATTCCAGGGATTGGCAACCTTGTGTCCCACTATGGTGCCAGATTCTGAGAAAATAATAGAAGTTTTCATCGGGGGATTGCCTCGAAGTATTGAAGGGAATGTTACCGCCTTTTAAACCTCAAACCTAGAAGGAAGCCATACAAATAAGCCCAGAGGCAATGAACAGGTAACAAAGCACACTCCGGTGCAAGTATCAAGTGATCACAAACAAAAGTTTGACGACAGAAGAATTTTTAACAACAACAACAACAACTATCGTAACACCAACACCAACAACCACTACAATAATCACCAACCACAACAAAATAGAAGACAGGAAACCTTCAGGGCTTATGCTGCCACCCCAACTAAAAATAATAGATATACTGGAAACCGTCCCTTGTGTAAGAAATACACTCTGCATCACACAGGACCTTGCACTGTTAAGTGTAATATTTGAAACAAGGTGGGCCATCTGACCAAGAACTGCAAAAACAAAGGGCCAGTCACTGGAAGTAATCAGCACAGACAGTTACTTGCCATGCTTGTGGAGAGAAAGGGAATTATGCAAATCAGTGCCGAAAGACCACCAACAACAATGCCCAGGAAAGAGCCTACATGCTAAGGGATAGGAATGCACATCAAAACCCGAACTAGTCACGGGTATCTCCTTCAAACCAACACTTAGCTAAAGTATTTATTTGATTCTGAAGCCAAATAAAAGCTCGTATCCGTATCTCTTGCCTCTATGCTAAATAATCTTACCCATTCAATAGATAACAGTTTACAATATCGAAATGGCTGACGGAAACCTAGTAAGCAAAACACCGTTATTCAGGGTTGCAACCCTGACTTTGTTAAACCAACTTTCGAAAATTTGTCCCTATGCCGATCAAAAAAAAATACTCGGTAGTTTTAACGAGTCAATGTTATGGAATGGTTATACCAAGTATCATCTAGTATCATCTGTGACGAGAAATCGTCCACATTCCCCATCGACAAACATTCATCATTCCAGAGGTGACCAAGTAAAACCCGACTGAAATCTCATAACCTGTATAAAAAACCGAAAAGGTATATATCACATGGGGATGTCAATTTTGTATCCCAATATGGAAAAGAAGTCGGATGAGAAACGACTAGAAGACATACCGGTAGTCAGAGAATTCCCGAAAGGTTTTCCTGAAGATCTACATGGCCTTCCTCCTATTCGTCAAGTAGAATTTCAAATCGATTTAATTCCAGGAGCGATACAAAACAAAAAACACCTGTAGCCCGAGCACCTTATAGATTAGCTCCTTCAGAAATGCAGGAACTATCTAACCAACTTCAAGAGTTGGCAGACCGAGGTTTTATTCGACCAAGTACTTCACCTTGGGGAGCTCCTGTCTTATTTGTTAAAAAGAAAGACGGATCTTTCAGAATGTGTATCGATTACCGGGAGTTGAATAAACTTACCGTAAAGAATCATTACCCATTACCCAGGATCGATGACTTATTTGACCAACTTCAAGGTTCGAGTGTTTACTCAAAGATTGACTTAAGATCAGGTTATCATCAACTGAGAGTCAGGGATGAAGATATTCCCAAGACTGCTTTTAGAACAAGATACGGACATTATGAATTTCAAGTGATGCCATTTGGTTTAACTAACGCACCTGCTGTATTCATGGATCTCATGAATCATGTGTGTAAACCATACTTGGATAAATTTGTGATAGTGTTCATCGATGATATTCTTATCTACTCTCGTAACAAAGAAGAGCACGCAAATCATCTAAGAATCAATTGAAGTCCCCAAGACCAGGAGTGAAACCCTAAACCCTAATTTCACTTTCAATAAAAAACTAAACCCTAAACCTAAAACTAAGCCCTAAACCTTAATCCTAAACCCTAATCTCAATCCTAACACTAATCCTAAACTCTAAACTATCTTAAACCCTAACCCTAACTCGAATTAAAACCAAAAATCCTAACCCGAAAACCTAAACCAAACCCGACAACCTTTTTCTTCATTTTTACCCATTTTTAAGCAATCAAGCACCTCAAGCACCTCTATGACATCACCAAACAGCCACCCAAGTATCTTACAAGCACCTCCATCACCACCTTGCTCACCAAGTTGCAAAAGTCACCTCCTTGTCACCCATCTCTAGCCACGGCCACATAAACCCTCCAAAACCCTTCCACCATTCAATCCTACCATCCTAGCCCCTCATACTCATCCTATGCCTTCATTAGTCATCACTCTACATTAATCCTTGGTCCTTACTTCTCCTAGCTTGGCCACTAAGGGTTTTTAAGGCTATAAATAGCCGAACACCCCAACACATTCAAACCACATCTCAAAAACTCATACACTCTCAAATGGAGTCTTAACTTAGACCAAGAAGGATCAATTGAAGTCCCCAAGACCAGGAGTGAAGTCAAGAACCAAGAGAACGAAGTCTTGAAGCCATTTCTAGGCGTACGAACCTGAAAACCTCATTTCGACCCATTTTAGCTCAAGTAAGCCTAAGATCTTGTTCCATAAACTTATAATCTGTATTAGAATGTTCATAATACTCTTAAGATCATATATGAACTCTTGTTTGAAGCTTTGGATCCTCAAACCTATGTGTTTTTTTATTAAAACCCTAAAAACGACCCGTTTTGATTTTCTAGCTAACGAATCATTTTTCTAAACTTTTGTTATGTTAGAACATCTTATTTTAGCTTATTCTAATAAGCTATAACCTGCAAATATCATTTAGAATTCTAAAATAAGCTTGCATGGCTTTTTGGACTTGTTTTGCAAATATTTCCATGCATAGGGGTATATATCGTAACTTTCTGAAATTTATAACTAAAGGGGCTGAAAATGTCATTATTCTAAATTTATAACTATAAGGACCTATTTTGCCAAGTTTCAAAGTTAAAGGTTAAAATTATATATACTTTATATATAAAGGACTAAAGTTGTAAAAGTTTATAAACCAAGGGTATATATTGCCAATTTTGCAAACTTAAAAATATAAAATATAATATTTTTATATAAATTATAAAAATATATATTAATATTATACAACTCGATTTTATTAAAACCCGACACATTTATCGTTATTAATCATAAATCGACGCCCCGGGTCTGGATGGGTATACATCGGCTTTCTTTAAGAAAGGATGGGATGTTGTGGGACAAGACGTATGTAGGGCTGTTCATGATTTCTTTGTCAATGGTAAGCTTCTAAAGGAAGTAAACCATACATTTCTCGCTCTTATTCCAAAGGTAACAACCCCTATAAATGTTAGCGACTATCGTCCAATTTCATGTTGCAACGTGATTTATAAGTGTATTAGTAAGATTCTTACTAACCGGATTATTGCGGGAATTAAAGAAGTGGTGAGTGAAAATCAATCCGCGTTTGTACCTGGTAGACGCATATCGGATAACATTCTCATTACACAGGAGCTTATGCACAATTATCATCGTGATAGAGGTCCGCCTAGGTGTGCCTTCAAGGTTGACATTCAAAAGGCCTACGACACGGTGAATTGGAGATTTTTGGGGTTTGTTCTTAAATGTTTTGGTTTTCATCAAACTATGATCAATTGGGTCATGGCCTGTGTGAAATCCCCATCATATTCGATATGCATCAATGGTGATATCCATGGGTATTTTAAAGGCAAGCGGGGCTTACGTCAAGGTGATCCTCTCTCACCATATTTATTCACGCTTGTAATGGAAGTTTTGACTTTGATTTTGCAAAGGAGAGTGCGATTATCTGATTCATTTAGGTTTCATAAGCATTGTGAGGAACTTCGAATTATAAACGTATGTTTTGCCGATGACCTGTTCATTTTTGCACGTGGTGATGTCGAGTCAGCCAAGGTTGTCATGGATTCTCTAAATGAGTTTAAACTCGTGTCGGGGCTGGTGCCAAGCATTCCAAAGAGCACGGTGTACTTTTGCAACGTAATTAACCATGTTAAGAGTGCTATTCTTAATGTTATGCCTTTTTCGGAAGGTACTCTCCCGGTAAAGTATCTTGGAGTTCCCCTTATATCGTCTCGGCTTCTCAATCGGGATTGTAAAATTCTTGTTGAAAAGGCGAGAAATCGTATAAGGGATTGGAAAAACAAATCTTTGTCATTTGCAGGTAGATTACAACTATGTAATTCAGTGATCTCTTCTATGCAAGTGTACTGGGCGTCGGTATTATCAATCCCTTTTGGTATTATTGATGACATACAACAGCTCATTCGGGGATTCCTATGGTGTAATGGCGAATACAAAAGAGGTAAGTCAAAGGTGTCTTGGGATGTTATTTGTTTGCCAAAGAGTGAGGGAGGCCTCGGCATTCGCTGTCTTAAGGTTTTCAATGGTGCGTTGATGGCCACTCATATTTGGAACATTGTCACGAACAAGGATTCGTTATGGGTTCGGTGGATCCACATGTACAAGCTGAAAGATCGTACTTTTTGGGATGTTCGTCCCAAGGCTTCCATGAGCTGGGGGTGGCGCAAGCTGCTACAATTGAGAGAAGTCGTGAAACCTTTTTTATGGAAGCAGGTAGGTAATGGTCGTAATTTATACAACGCTTGGTTATGACTCTTGGTGCGACCAACTTCCTTAGTAACATGTATAACTCTTGGATTATTGCTAGAGAGGATAAACCTCCGAATGTGTGAGGCTGATATCATAGAGAATGGTAGTTGGGTTTGGCCACAAGCGTAGCTCACTCTACATTAATCCTTGGTCCTTACATCTCCTAGCTTGGCCACCAAGGGTTTTCAAGGTTATAAATAGCCGAACATCCCAACACCTTCAAACCACATCTTAAAGACTCATACACTCTCAAATGGAATCTTAACTTAGACCAAGAAGGATCAATTGAAGTCCCCAAGAACAGGAGTAAAGCCAAGAACTAAGAGAACGAAGTCTTGAAGCTATTTCTAGGCGTACGAACCCGAAAACCCTATTTCGACCCATTTTAGCTCAAGTAAGCCTAAGATCTTGTTCCATAAACTTATAATATGTATTAGAATGTTTATAATACTCTTAAGATCATATATGAACTCTTGTTTGAAGCTTTGAATCCTCAAACCCATGTGTTTTTTATTAAAACCCTAAAAACGACCCGTTTTGATTTTCTAGCTAACGAATCATTTTTCTAAACTTTTGTTACGTTAGAACATCTTATTTTAGCTTATTCTAATAAGCTATAACCTGAAAATATCATTTGGAATCCTAAAATAAGCTTGCATGGCTTTTTGGACTTGTTTTGCAAATATTTCCATGCATAGGGGTATATATTGTAACTTTCTGAAATTTATAACTAAAGGGGCTGAAAATGTCATTTTTCTAAAGTTATAACTATAAGGACCTATTTTGCCAAGTTTTAAAGTTAAAGGTTTAAATTATATATACTTTATATATAAAGGACTAAAGTTGTAAAAGTTTATAAACCGAAGGTATATATTGCCAATTTTGCAAACTTAAAAATATAAAATATAGTATTTTTATATAAATTATAAAAGTATATATTAATATTATACAACTCGATTGTATTAAAACCCAACACATTTATCGTTATTAATCATAAATCGACGCATTATTTCGTTATATATTTAACATAATTTATCATCGACTAACTTTTGAAGAAACTTAAAATCTTATCGTATCACGTTACTAGGAAGATTCATATAAGGGATTTCATTTGGGTATACGTTTTGACGAGTTTGCTGGATTTATGATTTAAAGTGTCCTGGCTCCTCAAACGTAATGACTTCTGAATTATGATGGCCCAAACAGTGATACAATATTTTCATAAATCAATAAATCAAAGATATACGTTAAACATCATGAAGTTTTGAAACATAAACCATCACACTAAGACTTGACATATCACCCCAGGTTGCGTGACGAAGCCGTTACTTTCACTTGATATACTTTTGCCATCAATCAGATTTCCCTATACTGTTAAGGTGAGTTCATAGCCTCACTTTTAAATCTTCTATTTCATAAACCCGTGAGGGGGATACATGCTATAAACCATGAATACAAGTGTTTTCTAAATGTATGCTATCCTGATATATTATTGCATCTGTTGTCTAAGTCCCTTTATGCCAAAAGACCCCCACCATCATGGACCATTAATCACTTGCGAGTGAACGCGAATATTGTGAATAGGCCTATTGGGATTGACGAATCCCGTTTGTGTTAGCCGGATAGGTAACCAAACGCACTATATTTGAAACTCATAGGTATATGGCAATTACCTACACGGGGGCCATTATCTTTATATATATCATTATTGATATATACACTAGTCAGTTTGAGTGCCATGAGCTTAGACGCAATAATACTGTTTTCCATAATAATTGTACTCATTGCAATTATTACACTTATGGGTGTATAACAACGTAACCCACTCTTATGATGACTTGTATTCACACTATTTATTATAAACCTATGAATTTCACTCAACCATTGTGTTGACCTTTTTAGCATGTTTATCTCAGGTAACTGAACATCTTATGGCACGGAGTGGCACGGACTTGAAGATGGCTAAACTGTTATCATTCAAACTTTATGTTTTCATGTAGATTTTGGGACCTCTGTTTGTAAAAACTCTGATGAAATAATGAATGATAACTTATCTTTTAAAAACGTCTCTTTCGAGTCGTTTTCTATGATTATGACTGTTGTACTATGAAATAATACCCCAGATTAGCTTCCGCTGCTATATGTCAAAAATGGGGGTGTTATAGATTGGTATCAAGAGCCACGGTTATAGAGAACAAGGTTAAAACCTTAACTATAACTACTTTTCTTTTTCCATCCAAGAAAGTCCTCCGTGCCACTACATCTCCTGAATAGTATGTAAAGATACATAACTATTATACTATTATATAAATAACTTATGTTATTTACTCTACAATTCTATCTCCAATGTTTAATCCTTAAGAATTCTTTCTTCCGGAGGAATTATTGTCACCTAAGAAACAAGGCCATAACCAATCATTCTCCTCTACTTCTGCCCTACCTCAAGAATTTGAGATGGGAGAAAGCTCTCGTAAGACAAGTCTGGAACGTCACGAGGAGCAAATTGAGGAAATCCTGAATCACCTGGATGAACTCTCTCTCGACCGCATTGAGCACATAGAAGACAAAATAGAAGGTCTCGGAAAAGGTCGGGTGATTATACAACAAGATTTCGACAATCTGGAAGCTGAACTCCAAAAGGCTCATGCTCGAATTGTTAAACTTCAAAGAAAGCAAATGGGAAATAACAATAAGATTGCTCTGGCTCGCTTTAGGATTTCTAATCTAGAACAAATCATCGAAGAAATCAAATTCTGTCACCAATCAGACAAGGAAAGTCTTTCTGATGCAATCTAATAACTCAAGAAAGCCACCGAAGGACCATCAAACACTAGAATAGATAGTAGGTTATAGCTTTTAACTATCCCACGATATGTGTGGTATAAATAACAACACTTGTCAAATTTTAACTATGTACAGTACAAAATGCAATTTGTTCATGATATAAAACTATGGCAATCCCGTTATACCTATGTGTTCATAATACTGATATCCATCCTAAAACAACTTCTCTTATATCATCATCTTCATCTCCATCGTTATGAATCATACCATGATTTCTAAATAAATCATATGTACTTATTTGATATGAATTATCTATGACTTTGATATCACTATTGTGACAATATTTATTTTGAACATTATAATATTTTAAGACTGATGATTAACATTCTTATTACTTTTATCTTATGTTGATAGAATGCCTCCCAAAAGGATGTCAACATCTAAAGCACCATCCATGACTCAGGCTGCCATTAAGAAACTAGTTGCTGATAGTGTTACCGCAGCTCTGGAAGCACAAGCCGCTAACATGGCAAATACTGATAATACCACCAGACCCAAAAGAGCTTTAGAGGCAAAACAATGTAGAACAAAGATTCTGAGATGCCAACCTATCAACTTCAAAGGTATGGAAGGTGCTGTTGGTCTCATCCACTGGTTTAAAAGAACTGAATCAGTGTTTTCCCGTAGCAACTATACCGAAGACTGCAAGGTGAAGTTTGCTACTGGTACTTTAATTGAAGAAGCTCTATCCTAGTGAATATTTTTTGCCAACCTATTGGGATAGAAGAAGCTTACAAGATTACCTTGGTTAAATTCAAGAAGCTTTTGATAAAGAAGTAATGTCCCTGAACTGAAGTCCAGAAGATGGAAGACGAATTTTACCATCTGACGGTGAAGGGGAATGATCTCAAGACATATGTGAGAAGATTCCAAGTAAATGACAACCTATTAGCCACACTATGGTGCCAGATCCTAATACAGAAAATTGATGGGAGTTTTCATCGGGGGATTGCCTCAAAGTATTAAAGGGGAATGTACCTGGCCTCTAAACCTCAAACTCTAGAGGAAGCCATTAACATAGCCCAGAGGCTAATGGATCAGGTAACAATGCAAACTTCAGTGCAAGTATCAAGTGATCACAAATGAAAGTTTGACAATAGAAGAACTTTCAATAACAACAACTACCACAACGATAATAACAACTACCGTAACACCAACTAACCTCTTAAAATAAACACCACCACCAACAGAACAGAATATAGGAACCATCAAGTGCTTAGGTGCCCACTTCTAGCTGAAAATAATAGGTATTCTAGAAGCCTTCCTTTATGTAAGAAATGCACTTTGCATCATATAGGGGCTAGCACTATTAAGTGTAATATTTATAACAAGGTGGGCCATCTGACCAAGAACTGCAAAAAAAAGGGTCAGCCAATGGAAGTAATCTGCTACCAGTGACAGTTACTTGTCATGCATGTGGAGAGAAAGGGCATTATACAAATCAGTGCCGAAAGACCACCAAAATAATGCCCACTAGGAAGAAGCCTACATCTAATGGAGTAGGGAATTGCTCATCAAAACCCAGAATGTAGTCACACTCATTTATGTTCTTTTCTAAACCACATCT
This sequence comes from Tanacetum coccineum, assembly GCA_026074375.1. Lineage (NCBI taxonomy): Eukaryota > Viridiplantae > Streptophyta > Magnoliopsida > Asterales > Asteraceae > Tanacetum > Tanacetum coccineum. The sequence continues at coordinate 50,045 of BQNB010015014.1, forward strand.
AGCAAGGGTATTATTTGATTCAAGAGCTGATAAGATGCTTCATATCCATCATCTCTTGCCTCTAAGCTAAATTTTCCAACCCTAACAATAGATACCTTTTACATATCAAAATGGCTGACAGAAACTTTAGTAAGCACAAATACCTTAATTCAGCGTACAACTCTGACTTTGTTAAACCAACCTTTCAAAATTGATCTTATGCCGATTAAACTTAGTAGTTTCGATGTCGTCATTGGTATGGATTGGTTACCCAAGTATCATGCTAGGATCATCTGTGACAAGAAAGTCGTCCATATTCCCATCGACGGTGAACATAATCAACATGCCCTATGTGGACCGGATTAGTAAAACCTGAACAAAATAACATATCCTGTATAAAAACCGAAAGGTATATATCCAGGGGATGTCAAGTTTTCGTAGCCCAAATAATGGAAAAGAAATCGGACGTGAAACGACTATAAGACATACTGGTAGTCAGATAATTCCTGAAAGTTTTTCCTGAAGATCTACCTAGCCTTCCTCCCGTTCATCAAGTAGAACTTCAAATCGATTTAATTCCAATAGCGACACCTATAGCCCGAGCACCTTATAGATTAGCTCCTTCAGAAATGCAGGAACTATCTAACAAACTTTAAGAGTTGGCAGACTAGGTTTTTTTTTATGCATCTAAGTACTTCAACCTTGGGGATCTCCTGTCTTATATGTTAAAAAGAAAATACGGATCAAACAAAATGTGTATCAATATCCTAGGAGTTAAATAAACTTGTCGTAAAGTAAACGTTTACCATATACCCAGAGATTCGATGGACTTATTTGACCACTTCAAGGTTCGAGTGTCATACTCAAGAGATTGACTTGAGATCATTCTATCATTTAACTGAGAGTCAGGGATTAAAGATATTCCAAAGACTCTTTTAGAACAAGAACAGACACTAATGAATTTCAAGTGATGCCGTTTGGTTTAACTAATGCACCTGCTGTATTCATGGATCTCATAAATTGTGTGTGTAAACCATACATGGATAAATTTGTGATAGTGTTCATCGATGATATTCCCATCTACTCTCGTTAACCAAAGAAGTAGACACACAAAGCATCTAAAGGAATAATCCAGAATTTTACTCAAGAAAGAGTAGTTGTATACTAAGGTTCTCTAAGTGTGATTACAGATTCATATCGTAACGTGCAAATCTTAGACACTTAATTGCTAGTTAAGGACTTTATGTTGACCCCGCCAAGCTTGAAGCAGTTAAGAATTGGGCATCTCCTACTACACCCACAGAAATACGTCAATTCTTAGGACTTGCCAGCTACTACCGGAGATTCATCGAAGGTTTTTCGAAGATTGCAAAGTCTTTGACTGAATTAACCCAGAAAAACAAGAAGTATATCTGGGGCGAAGATCAAGAGTCGGCTTTACAATTACTAAAACAGAAGCTTTGTAAAGCTCCAATCTTAGCATTACCAGAAGGAAACGATGATTTTATTATTTAATGTCATGCATCTAATCAAGGTCTAGGAGCGGTGTTAATGCAAAGAGAGAAAGTTATTGCATATGCATCCCGACAACTTAAGCCTAATGAAGAAAACTATACCACTCATGATCTTGAATTAGGAGCAGTAGTGTCCGCTCTTAAAATTTGGAGACACTATCTATATGGCACCAAATGTACTGTATTCACTGATCATTAAAGTCTTCAGCACATCCTTGATCAAAAAGAGTTGAACATGAGACAACTTATTTAGTGTTGTGGTGTATTATTAGAAATTACTTTGCAGATTACCATTGTGGATATTTGCTACCATTCTTGGAAAGGCAAATGATTATGTAGCATATGCCTATAACCAAAGGAAACTAATCAAAACCACTCCTAATAGATCAATAGTTATGACCATATCATACCAAACTTACCCTAAAAAATTTTAAAGCTCAAACCGAAAAGCACTCAAAAGAAGAAAACACAAGGCTAAAAACATACAGGAAGGATAAAGCTAATGAAATACATCCTGATGGAACTCGTTGTATTAAGAACCAAAGCTGGTTACCACTCTTTGGTAAATTCTGAAGACTTGATCATTGCTGAGATCCCATAAATTCAAAATATTCCATTCACCCGTTTCTGACAATATTTAACAGGATCTAAAGAGAACTCTTTTGTGGCCTTAACAAGAAGGCAATCAATGCGCTGAATGATGTTGGCAAATGTTTAACCTGTCACAGCGTTAAGGCCGAATGTCAGAAGCCATCCGACTTACTGGTACAACCAGAGATTCCTATATGGAAATAGGAGAGAATAACAATGGATTTCATCACAAATCTACCCAATGCTGCTATTTTTGAACAACTTACACTTATGGGGTATGAAAAACTTTCTCAGAAGCTTACATTTTATAAGGCTTTTTTTTCTTCTCAATGGAAGTTTTTGATTCATACTATTCTGCAATGCCTAAGTGCTAAGACTACTTCATGGAATGAATTTAGTAGCACTATAGCCTCTGCAATAATATGCTTAGCCACAAACCAAAAGTTTAACTTTTCCAAGTATATTTTTGATAATATGGTGAAGAACTTGGAGAGTATGGGTAAATTTCTAATGTATCTAAGGTTTATACAAGTCTTTCTGGATCAACAAGTTGATGATATATCTACCCATGATAAGATTTAAGTTACTCCCTCTCACACAAAAAAGGTTTTTGGGAACATAAAAAGGGTTGGGAAAGGATTCTCTAAAGTAGTTACACCTTTATTTCCAACCATGATGGTTCAAGCTCATGAAGAAATGGGTGAAGGTTCAGCAAATCCTACTAATCCCCATCACACACCCACCATTACTCAACCAGCATCATCACAACCACAAAAGAAACAAAAACTTAGGAAGCCTAGAAAGGAGAGTCAGGTACCTCAGCGTAGTGGTCCTACAACCAATGTAGCAGATGAGACTGTCAATGAGGAGATGGATGATAGTTAGGTGAGGGCTGCCACTACTGCTTCTAGCTTAGAAGCAGAGCAAGACAGTGGTAACATAGCTAAGACCCAATCCAATGCAACACCTAATGAACCAAGTTCCCTAGGAACTAGTTCAGGTGGTAGTCCCAAGCGCTAAGACATCATAGGGGATACTATTGCTTAGACTAGGTCTAAGAATGTATCTAAACATTCCAATGATCCACTGCTTGTAGGAGTTAACATACCTCTAAGTGGTGAGGATAGTATGCAACTAAAGGAATTCATAGACTTATGTACCAATCTACAAAATAGAGTTCTTTCTTTGGAGACTACAAAGACCACTAAAGTACTGGAGATTGACAGTTTAAAAAAGAAGGGTTAAGAAGCTTGAGAAGAAAGACAGCAAAAGAACTCATAAGCTCAAAAGATTGTACAAGGTTAGTTTAAGTGTTAAGGTTGTCTCCTCTGAAGATGAAAGTTTGGGTGAAGAGGATGCATCCAAATAGGGGAGGATAGCTGACATTGATGCAGATAAAGGAATTACCTTAGATAGTACTCATTTTGATACTGATCCTGATATGTTTGGAGTGTATTATCTTGATGGTGATGAGGTGTTTGTAGAAACTTAAGAGCCTACGGTTCATGCTGCTACAACTACAAGTACAATTCCAGTTAGTGCTGCCAAAGATTTATCTGATGTTGACATGACTTTATCCCAAGCACTAGCAGAATTAAAGAATACTAAACCCAAGGCTGTTACAACTGCTGCTACAACAACTACAACTGTTGTTACAAGACCCAAGGCTAAAGGACTTGTTATTCAAGAGTAGGAGCAAGCATCTATACCAATAACTTCTTCAAAGGACAAGAGTAAAGGAATCATGGTTGAAGAACCTTTGAAGATGAAGAAGAAAGATCAAGTCCTCTTTGATGAATAAGAAGCTATAAGGCTACAAGCTCAATTTGATAAGGAAGAGAGGATTACAAGAGAAAAAGAAGAAGCCAATGCTGCCTTAATTGCACAATGGAATGATATTCAGGATAAGGTTGAGACTAACTATGAATTAGCTCAAAGGCTGCAAGCAGAGGAACAAGAAGAGTTGACAATTGAAGAAAAGTCTAAACTGTTTCAACAACTCTTGGAGAAAAGGAGGAAGCACTTTGCAGCTACAAGAGCAGAAGAAAGGAGGAATAGACCGCCCACAAAAGCTCAACAAAGGAGTATAATGTGTACCTATCTGAAAAATATAGCATGATAGAAGCTGTAACGCCCCGACCCAAAAGGGTAGAAGTATTACAAATATGGTGTGACATCAAAGGCATACACAATCATAACACAAGCATAAACAGCGGAAGTCTTAAATAAATAACCAAAGGAAATAAGTCAACATGACTTAAGGTACATAAGTTCTCAAAGGACAAACACATCCAAACGAAATAACCGAAATAACGAACGTCTTGAAAAGAAACAATTCATATATCAAAACTAAGATCTCTAGGGTAAGTCCACACTCAGCACTCATAGCCTGAAAGCAACCCCAGCTCCTAGCTTAGATACCTGCCGCAGGAAAAGAAAGTGCGGCTGAGCTTACAAAGCCCAGTGAACAGATATATATAATCGAATGCAAAAGATAACGGAAATCAAAGGATACGATACAAGGTATAAAGGATATCACAAGACATGATCAAAGGAATACAAATATAAGGTAAGACAAATCAGAAGTCAATTCATAGTGTAAGGTAAGATGAATCAGAAAATCGAATCAAGTCCAATTACCAAGCCCAAACAAATCATATCATAGTAACCATGGAGTAGCGAGCTCCAAATGTGAAAGACGTGGATTGCACCCAAACATCAGTCACCAAATATCCAAATATCATAATGTCATAATCCATCGAATACAAAACAAATCTAGGATGCATCCATACGCCCCTTAAACAAATAATAATCATAGCAAGTGGATTACATGAATGTTTACTTACTTCTTATTTGAAGACCATGTATGTATTTTGAAAATCTTTGTTGAAGATAGTGTATGGATGGAACAACATGGATTGGTTTAAGTGTAAAATGGAAAGCTTATTTAATTATTGTGGAAGTTTCATGTGTAATCAGTGCAGTCTATATCCTTTTATCTATATTTAGTTGAGATAGAAGTATCCCCCCAACTTAAAATCCAATACAATTACATCGATGTTTCATGATGTAAAGCTTTAAGTTGGCTATGAGTGTAAATAGCATATGAGCTTCTTAGATTGGTCAAGAAACAGCTTAAGGAAGGTTATTACAGCCAATGAATGCTTTGGAAGCATCCTCTGTGTTTTAATGAAGCTTTCAATGAAGAAAACTTGAGATTTGAGATAAATATCAAGGTTTTTAAGGGGGGATTGTTGGGAACTCTAATTTTAAAATACTATCATATTGATCTTGGATGTTAATACTGCTAGGTTTAGAATTATGCTGCTAGAAAAACTTTGTTTGCTTAGTATGCTTAGGTACTATCGACTTTAGTGTATATACTACTGCTAGTGAACTTAGTACTGATAGTGTAACTTTGTACTGTCTAGTATTGTTTAGGTTCTACTAGAGTAAAGTTAGTATTGGTAGAGTAAAGTTAGTACTACTGATGAAGATTAAAGAAAATATTCTAAGTAGTTACTACTGCTTGTACACAGTTAATGCTGCTGGTGTATAAGTTACTGCTGCTAGTGTTCAGAATAAATGCTGCTGGTACAAAGTTACAACTACTTAAAGATTAAGACTGCTGAAAGAGTTTCTATTGTCAAGGGATGGATAAAGACAAAAGAAAAGATAAAGATTGCTTATGAGATATATATGAGATATTTTTGTAAAAGATACGTATAAGTTTTATGTTTAGAAGATCATGATAACTTAGGAAAATATCTTAAGCCAGTTAGGACTCCTTAGTGTATAAAAGGAGGTCCTAGGGCATAAAGATTGATATCTCTTTTCATTTTTTATCAATCTATTCATAGCTTCAAGGTTTTGTAACCCTAATACTAGGAGAGTATGCATTATATTGTTTTAATGTTTCATCAAAAGAATTCTTCTTGTATTAAAGATTAGATTCCGCATAATCTTTAGTATTATCAAACAAAGTTTCTACTATAGTTGTGTTAGATTTATCTTGCATAACTAAACCTTACACAAGCTAAGGAATTCAAGATCCATTCAAGTGGGATCAACATTTTCTTATCTAATGTGCAGGGTAATCCACAAATGGATTTACAAGATAAAGGAGTGATGAATAAGTGGTAGATCAAGCTCATGACAGGAATATGTCCTATCTTACAGACTATGAAGAGATAGATGGAGGATATGTTGCTTTTGGAGGGAACCCCAAAGGAGGGAGAATCACAGGAAAAGGTACCATTAAAACTGGTAATCTAGATTTTGAAATTATGTATTTTGTAAGAGAGTTAAAGTTTAATCTCTTTAGTGTCTCATAAATGTGTGATAAAAAGAATTGGTTCTTTGGAAATGACATGTATGTATTATTTTTATCTCCAAACTTTAAGTTAATTGATGAAAGTCAAGTTTTTACTTAGAGTTTCTAGGAAAGAACATTATGTATAGTGTGATTTAAAGAAAAATAGTTCCTATTCAGAGGTTTAACTTGCCTTTTTTGCAAAGCCAATATGATGAACTAAACTCTGGCTTGAGGCTAGGTTCACTTAAATTCTTAAAACCAGAATAAATGGGTTAGGGAAAATCTTGGAAGAGGTTTACCTTCCAAACTTTTTGAAAATGATCACAACTGTGTTTCTTATCTAAAGGGAAGCAGCCAGAGCTATTGTAAGTCCAAAACTAGAACTCAATCGTAATTCCTTTACATTTGTTGCATATAGACTTGTTTGGTCCAACATTTGTAAAAAGTCTTATGAGAAAATGTATTGCCCTAGTTTGTCAATATGATTACAGTAGTTTACTTGGGTTTTTTCTAGCTACTAAGGATGAGACTAGTGGCATTCTTAAGTCTTTTATAACTGGGATAGAAAATCTAGTAGATCACAAGGTTAAGATGATTAGATTTAATAATGGGACTGAGTTCAAAAACAGAGAAATGAATCAATTATGTGAGAAAAAGGGTATTTTGAGACAATATAGTGTAGCTAGAACTCTCAACCAAAATAGAGTTGCTGAAGGAGAACTAGGGGGGGGGGGGACCCCCCCAATTAATTGAGGCGGCTAGGCTATGCTAGCTTGATTCGTGTTGCCAACTACTTTTTGGGCAGAAGCAGTTAATACTGCTTGCTATGTGCAAAATAGAGTGTTAGTAGTTAAGCCTCATAACAAGACCCCATATGAACTTTTTCATGGTTTTGAACACACTTAATGTATTATGAGACCATTTAGGGGTCTTGTTTACCATTCTAAATACATAGATCACTTAGGGAAAATTTGATGGTAGGTGAATGAGGTTTCTTTGTGGTAACCCTTTGATTAGTAAAGCCTTTTAGCGTATTTAATAGTATGAACATGGATAGTGGAGAAACTTACATATTAGGTTTTTAGTGTGAGTACACATAATGTTGTAGGTAGTGGATCAGATTGGCTATTTAATTTTGATGCACTATTTAACAAGCACAATGAATTAAGAGGCCAATTGGTTTGGCAGGTACCAGTTAATTGTTTTGCAGGTACAAAAGTAATTGATAATGCAGGTCTAAGATAGAAGAAAGGAGACAGAACCTGTCAAAAATAAATTTTGTTTACCATTATGGACTGTTGATTCAAACATTTTCCTAAGATCAAAGAGTTCACAAGATGATGGTTTCAACCTTCAAGTTGATGATGAAAAGAAGGTTGTTAAAGATCCAAGAAAAGGAAGTGAAATTTAATGATCAGAAAGGGTAACATAATGTTAACATGCACTATAATGTTAATGCTGCTTGCACAAATTAAAGTTAATGTTGTCGGTGGAAAAACAATGCATGGCACTTTTCATTTGATCCAGGTATGCCTGCTTTGGAGGTTATTAGCATATTTGATGGGACTCATAAGATGAGTGAAAGATGTTGGTGCGAGGTGACATGAAAAATTTGGATAAAACAATCAAAGTCAGTCCTATTCCAACTACAAGAATTCATAAAGATCATCCTTTTGATCAAGTGATTAGAGATTTACAATTAGCTACACAAAACAGAAGGATGTCAAAGAATTTGGAGGAACATGGATTTGTTAGTACTATTCAACAAAGAACAAACCATAAAGACCTTCAAAACTGCTTGTTTGCTTGCTTTTTATCACAAGAAGAACCCAAAAAGGTAATTCATGCATTGAAGGATCCAAGTGGTTTGAGCACTATGCGGAAGAGCTTCTACAATTCAAGTTACAAGAAGTTTGGACTTTAGTAGATTTATCAAGTGGAAAAAGGGCTATAGGCACTAAATGGGTTTTCAGGAATAAAAAGGATGAAAGAGGAATTGTGGTAAGAAATAAAGCAAGATTCATTGCTCAAGGGTACACACAAGAAGAAGGGATTGACTATAATGAAGTCTTTGCCCCTGTTGCAAGAATTGGAGCAATTAGGTTGTTTTTAGCTTATGCTTCATTTAAAGATTTTGTTATATATCAAATGGATGTAAAAAGTGCTTTTCTTTATAGAAAGATTGAAGAAGAGGTGTATGTATGTTAACCACCAGGATTTGAAGATCTAGACTATCCTGATAGAGTATACAAGGTTGAAAAAGCACTGTATGGACTACATCAGGCTCCAAGAGCATGGTATGAAACTTTGTCAACATATTTGTTGGACAATGGATTTCAAATAGGGAAAATTGACAAGACCTTATTCATCAAAAGGCACAAATGTGATATTTTTCTAGTCCAAGTATATGAGGATGATATCATCTTTAGTTTAACAAACAAGAAGCTGTGCATTGCATTTGAGAAGTTGATGCATGAGAAATTTCAAATGAGTTCTATGGGAGAACTTACATTTTTCTTAGGATTACAAGTGCAGCAGAAGAAGGATGGCATATTTATTAGTCAAGATAAATATGTTGATGAAATTTTAAAGAAATTTAGGTTTATAGAAGTCAAGACTGCAAGCACACCAATAGAAACTCAAAAGCCTCTGCTTAAGGATTAAAATGGTGAAGAAGTAGATGTTTATATGTATAGGTCAATGATTGGTTCATTGATGTATCTTACATCTTCAAGACCGGACATCATGTTTACAGTGTGTGCCTGTGCTAGATACCAAGTCAATCTAAAGGTTTCACATCTTTATGTTGTGAAAAGAATTTTTAGGTACTTAAAAGGTCAACCAAAATTAGGCCTTTGGTATCCAAAAGATTCTCCTTTTGATTTGGTAGCATACACTGATAGTGATTATGCTGGAGCAAGCTTGGATAGGAAGTCTACAACAGGAGGTTGTCAATTCCTTGGATGTAGATTAATATCATGGTAGTGCAAGAAATAGACAATGGTTGCAAATTCCACAACAGAAGCTGAATATGTGGCTGCTTCAAGTTGTTGTGGACAAGTGCTTTGGATTCAGAATCAACTACTTGATTATGGGTACAATTTTATGCATACCAAAATCTTTATTGACAATAACAGTACTATTTGCATAATTAAAAATCATGTTTTTCATTCAAAAACAAAGCATATAGAGATCAGACATCATTTTATTAGAGATTGCAATGAAAAGAAATTGATTTAAATGGTCAAAATCCATATTGACAAGAATGTTGCAGATTTGCTTACAAAAGCTTTTGATGTAAGTAGATTTCAATATTTGATTGTTAGTATTAGAATGCTAAATCTTTAAAGTCTTTTATCTCTTTATGTTTTTGTAGAGTTTTGTATGAATTAGTACTGTTATTCATGTCATTAAAAGTTTCTGCTGTTAAGTATAATTAGTACTGCTTGTTATACTTAATACTGCTGAGTTTCTACTGTTAGTTATACTTAATACTGTTAGGTATAATTAATATTGTGATAATTATGAAAATTGCTATGGCTTGTGTTTTCTTGGTTTTTGGACTAACATTTTGCAAGAAAAGCAAAGAAAAGTGTTAAATTGATAATGGAAAAGCTGCTTAGAATGGAATCGGAGTTAATGCTGGTGACTTAAAGTTAATGCTGCTAGGTATAACTTACTACTGCTGGGTTACTACTGCTGCGTGAAAGTTAATGCTGTTGAGGGTATTTTCCATAAATACTTCGATTAAGGGTTTCAATCGATCCTTTAATCAATTTCACTCTTTCAAATACTCTCTAACTACAAACCCTAACTTAATTTTATCATCCATTATCAAAACCCAACATAAATGACGACTCTAAAGTTCTGATCATACTCATAATATGGTCGCATTTTTGTCTAAACCTAAATGAGGATGGGTTCAGAGAACAAATGTGATTTTTTTGAATTGCACACCTATAAGCATGCATTAAACAGATTTTTCTCTACCTATATATATTTCTTGCATTGAACAATTCTAGTCTACTATTAAGGTCAAAACTATTAATGGGGAAGCACAGTTACATGCCCTAGTAGATGGCAAGAAGATAATCATTACTGCATCATCTATTAGAAGGGATCTTCAACTAGTATATGAGAAGGTGTTGATTGTTACGAATGCTCCCATTTTTGAACAACTTACACTGATGGGGTATGAGAAAATTTCACAAAAACTAACTTTCTATAAGCCATTCTTTTCTCCACAATGGAAATTTCTAATTCATACTATTTTATAATGTCTATGTCCAAAGACTACTGCATGGAATAAGTTTAGTAGTACTATGGAATTTTCTATTATTAGTTTAGCTACAAACCGGAAATTTAACTTTTCAAAATTCATTTTTGAAAGTATGATTAGAAACTTGGATAATTTGTCTGACAAAGTTTTGATGTATCCAAGGTTTGTACAAGTATTTTTGGATCAACAACTTGATGAGCTGCCAACTCATAAGAGAATTTATATTTCACCCTCTCACACTAAAAAGATTTTTAGAAATATAAGAAGGGTAGGCAAAGGTTTTTCTGGTAGAGTAACACCTTTATTTCAAACAATGGTGGTACAAAACCAATCACAAATGGGTGAAGGTTCAGCAATTCCAACTGATCCCCATCACACACCCACTTTTATTCAACCATCTACTCAACCTCAAAAGATACAAAAACCTAGGAAGCCTAAAAGAAAGGAAACTCAGGTACCTCAGCCTAGTGATCCTACTGAAAGTGTTACAGATGAGGCTGTCCATAAGGAGTTGGGTGACAGTTTGGTGAGGGCTGCCACTACTGCTTCTAGCTTAGAAGCAGAGCACGACAGTGGTAACATCAATAAGACCCAATCCAAGGCAACACCTAATTAATCTAGTTCCCTAGGAACTACTTCAGGTGGTGGTCCCATGTGCCAAGAAACCATAGGGGATACTATTGCTCAAACTAGGTTTGAGAATGTATCTAAACATTCTAATGATTCACTGCTCGTAAGAGGTAACACACTTCAAAGTGATGAGGATAGACTTAAACTTGATGAATTGATGGCACTATGTACCATTTTACAAAACAGAGTTCTTGATTTGGAGAAGACAAATACCACTCAACATAATGAGATTGCTTTGTTTTTTGAAAAGAGGGTCAAGAAGCATTGAAAGAAAAATAGTCAGAAATCATAAGATGAGAGATTTATACTAAGTTAGTTTGTTGCTTGGTAGAATCCTCTGGTGATGAAGAAAGTTTTGGCGAGGATGCATCCAAATAGGGGAGGATTGATGCTATTGATGCAGATGAAGAAATTACCCTGGTTAGTGTTCAAAATGTGGATGAAGAGATGTTTGATGTCAATGTTTTAGATGGTGAGGAAGTGTTTGTTGTAGAACAAAGAAGTTGCTGCTAATAAGGGAAATGATGAATTTAATGTTGTTAAAGAAGTAGTTGAAGTTATTAACTCTGCTAAGTTAATTACTGATGCAACAACTGTTAGTGCTGCTACAACAACTACTGCTACAACTATAACTGTTGATGATATTACTTTGGCTCAAGCACTTATGGAAATAAAAAGTACAAAACCCAAGGAGAAAGGGGTTGTTATACAAGAGTTGGGTGAATCTACAACAACAATATCTTCACAACAATCACAGGACAAAGGTAAAGGAATATTGATAGAACTTGTAAAGAAGAAAGATCAAATCAGGCGTGATGAAGAAACTGCTTTAAAGTTACAAGCTGAATTTAATGAAGAAGAAAGACTTGCAAGAGAGAGAGCTAAAAAAGAAAAAGAAGCCAATATTGCCTTGATTGAAACATGGGATGATATATAGGCAAAGATTGATGTTGATCATCAATTGGCTGAGAGATTGAACGCACAAGAACAAGAAGAGTTGTCTATTGAAGAAAATGCTACATTATTTCAACAACTCTTAGAGAAAATAAAATGATATTTTGCAGCTAAAAGAGCATAAGAGAAAAGAAACAAACCACCAACAAAAGCTCAACAGAGAAAGATAATGTGTACTCACCTAAAGAACATGGATGGATACAAGCTTAAAGATTTAAAGTTTAAATAGTTTGATACTATCTAAGAGATGTTTGACATAGCATTCAAAAGGGTAAATACATTTAAAGACTTTAGAACAGAGTTGGTAGAAGGCAAAGAAAAGAGAGCAGGAACAGAGCTGATACAAGAGAATGCAAAGAAGCAAAAAGTGGAAGATGACAAAGAAACAGCAGAGCTTAAACAGTGTTTGGAAATCATTTCAGATGAAGAAGAGGTAACAATTGATGTTATACCTTTAGCTGTTAAGTCTCCAAGTATTATTGACTGGAAGATTCATAAAGAAGGAAGAAAAAGCTATTATCAAATAATGAGAGCTGATGGAAAGTCTCAAATATACATGATCTTTAGTCATATGCTTAAAAGTTTTAACATGGAAGATTTGGAAGATTTGTACAAGTTGGTAAAAGCTAAATATGAGTCAACAAGACTAGTGGAAGACTTAAATTTATTGTTATAGGGTGATTTGAAAACAATGTTTGAACCACATGTAGAAGATAAAATATAGAGGAATCAACAAGATTACATGGTATTAGATTGGAAGTTGTATGACTCTTGTAGAGTACATTCCTTGAGGATGCAACATATGCAGATTTACATGTTGCTAGAGAAGAAGTATCCTCTTGTACCACTTACACTTTCAATGATGTTGGAAAAGAAGCTTATAATTGATTATGAAAGTGAAATGGCTTATTAGCTTCTTAAATTCATCATAAAAAAGCTTAAGAAGTAAAGAAGTGTTTGGAAGCATCCTCCTGTTGTTGATGAAGCTTTAAATGAAGAAACTTAATGATTTTGAAGAAGAATATCAAGTTTAGGGGAGGATTGTTGGGATTAAAAGTCTTCTTGATGTTGTTTGGATTACTGCTGCTCATGTTTGTGTTAATGCTGCTCAGCTAGAGTTAGTACTGCTCAAAGATTTCAAAGAAAATATGCTAAGTGTTTACTACTGCTAGTACACAGTTAGTACTGCTAGTGAATATTAGTGCTGCTGATGAACTTCAAAGAAAATATGCTAAGTAGTTACTATTTCTAGTACAAAGTTAAGACTACTCAGCTGAAGTTAATACTGCTAGTGAAAATATGCTTGAAGTTACTACTGCTAGTGAATATCAAATTAATGCTGCTAGTTAGTACTGCTTATATGATATGTATTAGTTGTTTATAGAAAAGATTTTAGATACTTAGGGAAGTATTGTAAGCCGATTAAGACTCCTTGGTGTATAAAAGGAGGTCCTAGGGCATAGAGTTTGATACACCGGAACCAAAACCAAATATACAACTAGACATATAATTCATAGATTCAAGGTATTTATAACCCTAATACTTTAAGAGTATTCATACTATTATCATTAATAATATTGGAGCTTGTTTGTTGAATTATATGTTCATTGAATTACTGTTTTATTAATAATTCTTCTTAATATTAAAGATTAGATTCTGCATAATCTTTAATACATTCAAACAAAGTTTCTACTATAGTTGTGTTAGATTTATCTAATATTACTAAACCTTAAACAAGCTTAAGGAATTTGATCTATTAACGTAGGATCAACAAAAGTCAAGGTCCATTTGGGTATAGTGGTTGACATGATCATAAAAGAATTAAATTTAGATCCATAAATTAAGGCCATGATGAGGAACTTTTCGGATTAAGTTTTTGAAATGAGTCCACACATCGTAAAGAGATTAATCTTGATGTTGTTGGAATATCAAAATATCATTTTGGAAGGTTTCAGCTAAACATTTTAATCTATTTACACGAGAATAACTATATCTATTCATTTTAAATGACTACTTTATTTACAAAATAAACAAGAAGGTTTTTACGAACAAAGGGAACGAAGAAAATATAGACTACAAGAAAGCTAACCTAAAAATAAAAGAAAATCTCACTTGATAAAAATCTAGTGAGTAGACCTAAGCTAGATAGAATCCGAAACCTAGACTATTCCCCAGGCGGCGGCGCCAAAAACTTGATGTCGCGGGTTGCACCACAAAAGTTTTATAACCCTCCTAGGCAGAGTACCTAATCGTTGTAGTGTAATATAGGCAAGTCTCGAGGGGTTATTATCGTTCTCTAGGGAAATAGTTTAGGTAGGCTTGAATTGTATGTTCACTAAGGTCTAAGGGTTGAAGGAAGATTATTTTTGGGTTTTTTTTATATATTTTAGAAAGCAACTAAATCTAGGTTTGAAGGGGGCTTTGTTTAACTACTAAACTACATTATTCCTAATTTATGCAAAAAAGTAAAAGTGGGGAAAAACTCGTATAATTAAACTAACGTGTTTACCTAATCATGCACTACTCCCTAGTTGTTTTCTTGAATTTTATTACCTGTCACCCTCGTAATGGAATGTGTATGCATCTAATAAATTAAACACTCAACTCAGAATCCACCCACTGGTGATCTAGTCACGAGTATCCTCTAACCTAACTGCGTTTCCTTAGACGTCTTCACTTTGCAATTAAGAAGCTACTTTTCTAAAGCATAACGTGCACATCATTAACAAGAAGTAATAACAAAAGATCTAACAACTAGGTTTCATGTAATCATAAGCAAACACAATTAAATTTAGCCAAGCATGTTAATTGAAAGCGAAGAACAATTAACCAAATAACACATAGACATATTGAATGTTTAAAGGGGTAAAGGAACTTCACTTTAATTAAATATAGAGTATGAATGAGTACAAAAGGGTTTGGGAACCCTAAAAATAGACCACAATAGCTGCTCTAAAAATACTCTACATTTTTCCTCCTAAAACATGAAAAATATGGTTTGTATACATAGAGAATAAGTTGCGACGTCGTCTCTTGTTATTCACGACGGCGTTAGCCCGCCGAATCTTTCATGGGCTTCTTTTAAGTCGGCTATTGCGACGACGTCAGAAGGAATCGCGACATCGTCGCCTTCAAACATCGATAACGTTAGAAGGAATTGCGACGCCGTCTCCATGCACTATAAATCCAAGCTTCATCAAAATCTTATAAGGTTGCGCCTTTGTCCCGTTTCTTCTCCAATTGAGCCCAAGTCACGTGTATTCCTTTCCAATGCTTCCTAAATGCTAAAATGACAAAAAGAAACGATTAAGCAAGATAAATGGGGATATTTGCATGATTTTGGGGGTTAAATGACCCTGAAAAGTGTATAAAATTACACCTCATCACTAACCATTTATCACAAGTAATTTTTGAACCTCTAAGTCAATACAATTTATTCATAAAAGTTAGGGAAAATATTGCAGACAATAAGTGTAGGGGAATTTATCCGGATTTTGAGCCAAATTTAAACATGTTAAATGAATTGTTTGGATTAATTCGCGTCATATGATTGACTTGTTAAATCTTTGGTTTTATGCAGCCATTTGTACAGGAATTAACTTATGGAATCAAATGCAGGAAATTTTTCATCAAAAACAAAAATTTTGTTTTTATAGACTGTGGAGACGGCGTCACGATTCACATGCGACGCCATCACCATGTCACCTGTGACGGGGTCACACAAACCCTGACGGCGTCAAACGCCCAGGTCAAGAAAACATAAAAATTTTAATTATTTTTGAAAATAAAACTTGCTTAACATTTAATATATGTACACTTTTGTTATAAACCTACAAAAACCTAATGAGTTTAACAATTCTCTCATCCTATCTATCGAGTCGAACCCTAAATTTATATTGTATATTGGTTTATCGCACATTTTATGCTTGGTGTAGTTGTCTTTGTCTTTGACTACAGGTTATATTTGATGAGAAGATGCTTGGAAATTCTTAGGAAGTTTCATTGGATGATTCTTGAAGGACAATTTAACCAGTTATCGCATGTTTCTTCTCCATTATTGAGTAAACTAGGGGAGTACTAGTTTCTTTTCCTTGTTTTCTATTTCCTTTATTCGTTTCAACAGGTACTTTTAGAGAACATTGGGGACAATGTTCAACTTAAGTGTAGGGGAGAAATAAGCCTTAGAAACCATTCTTTTATTTTCCATTTGCTTTGTCCTTAAAATGATGGGTAATAAATCAAAACATAACATAAAAGGTAATTTTTACCCAAATTTAATTTTTTTTATGACACATACCGACGAAAACCGAGTATTAATAGTGTCTCATGGATAGGAATTTATATGACTAGCACAATAACCCTCGAATTCACCCTAAAATGTGAGGTTCGGCCCTAAGATCATTAGGATTTTGGGTACATCGTTGGTAAACCCAAAGTGATTTTATCTTTACCCAGGTCGTGTTACAGATTGAGTACAGGCGTGCATGTCTATTCCATCGTTAACGGGCCATGTATGCATAGCCTTGTCGCTTTCTGGATGTTTGGTGTTTGTAAATATAATATGAGTGTACCGGTAGTATATTAAATTCATAGAACTTGTTTTTGTGATGCATTCGGAGACCGCATAGTAAGTATAGGATTGCTTGAATAGAGCATTAGGATTAACCCATGTTTTAAACCTGTAATTGTTATGATGGTCACACCGATCATATAACTATCCCACACCCTTGCCATGCACTCACCTTTAGTGCAGGATACCATAGGATAACTCCTCCTAGCCTATCCTTTCTTCACATTCTCGTTATTTTTTTAGTTACAGCCAGACTATTAATGAAAGAAGCATTATCACCTTTAAACCAAATCGTTAAACAAAAAAGCCCTAAGCCTACCTTATATGTAAATTTGTTTTAGTTACATTATTGTTTTAACCCAAGTTAATTATTTGAGTACACGGTTGCTAAGTCTTTATCCTTGTAAATACAGTTTTGAGACGATTAGGATTCATGGTAGTATTTATTTCGCGTAAGAATGGGGAAGAAAAGTTAAGTCAATACCCCCATATGTTTGTCAAATGATCTCCATGTTATTTTGATCCACCTCAAATAGGGTCATTAGTTAGATTGTAAATATCGAGCATGTACAAGCTCAAGTGTAGGGGTACGTATTATAAACCCCATGTGATGTATTATGTTATTCAAAAAAATAAGAAAAGAAAAAGAAAGAGATTGATGTAGAGTTGTGTAGAGTTTGTATATCTTCGTCCGAGTCTTGGCTTAGCAACCAAACCAGCGTGTATTCGTGTAAATAATTAGCTAACCCTTCCACTCGAAATTCACCCAAAGCCACCCAAATGTATCCCATCCATTTCTGTTTCCATTATATGTTATCTTACACCTACACCCCACAACCCTTTATAAAAGACCTCTTAGATAGTAAATAATAATAATTGCACCTAGCGATGGAGATTTGATCCTTTACCAAGCCTATGGTAGTTTATATGCTATGACAGGTAATGAGTGTTGATTTTCCATTTCCCCCATATGTTATAATTTATTTACAACCAAGTGAAAGAGAGAATCCCCAAACACTTATATGAGGTGCTAGTGTATACTTTCCGTGCTATTAATTACAAGGTCTAGAAGGTTGTGTTGTAAAATACTTTTAAAGAGTAAGTAAAACGACCCCTCATATTATTATTGTCTAGGTAGAGAAGCCCATTTGCTTGAGGACAAGCAAATCCCAAGTGTAGGGGTATTTGATGATGTGCCATTTTAAATACTTTTTCGGGGTCGTTTAACCCCCTAAATCGTACATTTATGCCCAAAATAGGTACTTAATCGTTCCTTTCAGATATTTCTCATTTGGAAGGCATTTGGAAGAATTACACGTGACTTGGGCTCATTTGGAGAAGAAAAGGACAAGACTAAGGACCTACACCAACATTGATCAAGAATTTCTCTACAGTGGCTGGAGATGGCATCATAGATACAATGTGACGCCATCACCACGAAGATCAAGACGACATCATAAGATTCCACGACGGCGTCAAAGCATACGACCCAGCCCATTATCTAGAATATTCTCTTTCATGACGGCGTCACGATTAAAATGCGACGTCGTCACAGCATTTTTCCTATATATACAAACCCGAATTTAGGGTTTTGAGTGTGTAACTTTAGAATAAAAAGAGGGTACAAACCCTAGTTCATTTAGCAGCTGTTAGGGACGAATTTAGGGCATAAAAACCTTATTGTACTTCCTCCAACTCATGTTTTAATCAAGTAAGGTTTATTTAATCATTCAATATGTCTATGTGTTGTTTGATCTATCTGTGTTCTTGGTTTATCTTTAATATGCTTGGCTAAACCTTCTATTGTGTTTATTTATGATTATATGAAACCTAGAATGTAGATCTTAGAGGTGTTGCTTTTTGTGATGGATGTGCATGTTAGGCTCTAGAAAACAAGCTTTTGTCTGTATCGCTGTTAATATGTCTAGGGAAACATGATTGTGTAGAAGGGATACCATCGGGTAACAGTCTTCATACTACCTTTCCCCCTAATATGGTTGATCCACTTTTAATATATTTCACATGCACTTAGTGTATCCCTAGGGGCCATGTAATAGTCTTCATACTACCTTACGCGTGCGTTGCTCTAGCGGAATACTAAGTAGATGGAGGGTTCGTGTAATTCGTTCATGACTTAGGAAATAGTTACACAGATCATTACAAGGGTGACAAGGCAACAACACTAGGAGAAGCAATCTAGGGAGTAATACATGATTAAATAAACACATTCTTTTATCTTATTGTTATCATCATTAGCGTAGAATTATATTTAGTTAATAGCTAAAACCAAACTTCCTCTCAATTATATGATTTACTTGCTTTCCATAATACATAAAAGCACAAAAAATAATCTTCTCTCAACCCTTAGAATTCTATTAGACTGTGATCAAGCCTTCCTAACCTATTCCCCGAGTGAACGATAACAACCCCCGAGTCTTGCCTATACTACTCCTATAACGATTAGGTGCTCTGCCTAGGGAGTTGTAAAACTTCTTGTAGAAGTCCTACGACGACCGCATCAATTTCTGTAAAATCTTTATACTTAGAAAATATTTAGAAAATGTTTATGTTAAAGTATTTTAACTAGTTATACAGGGATGGGTAGAAAGCCGAACAATATGTATATACTTTACTCGAATATTTATATATAGTATTATATACTAAATATTACTATATACTTTATTAGTCAAAAATTACAACCACGATACGATCACAAACGTTTTATTTAAAAAGACATTTAAACGGAAGTATTTTAGTAAACACTTATGCATTATTGTATTTCTCTATAATTCAGATTCTAAACTGAAACCTATAATACTTAGGTCGTGTTCGTATACCGTCGTTTGTTACCATGTGATTATTCTTCTAGTTCTACTACTTCAATGCCATAAATCTCATGGTGGGGGTGAGTTTATAACCCAACTTTTACTCGTTTTGAATAAATGTTTTACAACTTGGGGTGAGAAACATTGCTTGTTTTGAAAATCGGACAGAAGTACTTTACAGGATATTTTCCCTTGTTTACGTGTTGCCTAAGTAGCTTAGACCACTATTCGCCCGTACTATCATGAATCATTAATTACCTTTAATCGATTGCTGGTTAAGTAAGCGCGAGTGATTAAATAGATCTATTAGGACTAATAATCACCATCTGGGTTTGGTAATTCTTACTGGTCGGGTACGTCTTATGTACATGCCAACGAATGTATTTCATGTCGAACTAGTTTTAGGTGGTCTTAGTCAGACACCTACCAGGGCAAATTTTATAGGGCAATACACATGTTACCTATCACCATTAGCTTCGGGGTCATGAGCTTAGCGCAATGTAAATATTCTTTTATGTGAAGTTGTATCTGTTATAACTGTCGCATGCATTTCAATCTTGTGGTCCACTATACTTTCACTTGAACTTTAAACCTATGAATTCACTCAACAATTTTGTTGACGTTTTAAGCATGTTTTTCTTAGGTGCTTAGCTAGATTTGTCATGACGTATCTCTTGAAGTCTTTGTGCTATGTGACATCAACTAAATTTCAAGACTATTATATCATTGCTCGTTATCTTTTATTCAAAACTTAAATACTGCTTCAGCTATCTTTAAATAATGCTTCCGCTATGTTGTTAACATTGAAATGGTTTGTAAAACTTTATTATCTTTAGCTTATGCAATGAGTAATGAATTTTTCTAAAATGTTCCCTTAGAGGTCGTTTTCTATGCTTTGTTCTTGAGATATGTATGACGTTACGCCCCCGGACACGTATTCCATCCAGGCCCCATTTAGGGGTGTGACATGAGTCCTTAAGATCACATCTTTAGCCATATATTTTAATCATATTTTCTCCTCTTATCAAAAATGTCAAATCTCTTGATATTTTGGATATCAATTGATTCAAATATGTTTGAAAACTGTTTAGGGAGAGAAATGTTTCGATTATTAACAAGCCTTATTGGGAACGTTTTAATGCTCCCCTCAATTTATGAGGGTATTATGTATAGTGTTGAGTACGTTAATTTGAAAGATTTTGAATTTATTGAAAAATTCTAGAAAATTCGTACTCAACAACTATGTATACTTGCCTATTTTTATAAGTCTATACTACATATTTACATTATTCATAAGATAAGATTTGAGATTGCACCTGATGATCATTCAGTATGTGTCATCAGTCTATAGTCCATCTCGAGTTTCCTAGCACCAACTAATCGTTACAAATTCTTAATGATCCGCCTTTTAAGCATTTGCTTATCAATCAAATCCACCATAAGATCCGACCTTCTTTTATCCACAGGTGACCATTTTCTACTTGGCATGTCATCATTGTATTCTAGTCGAAAATTGACCAGCCGGTGGTGAAGTTTATCACGAACAGTCTTGAGTGTCCCGTCCGAGAACTTGTACATCTCATCAGCCCGTAACACTCTCTTCTGTTTGTTCAAGTCTTCATAGATTACCCCTGGTGGGTCAAATGATGGAGTGTAGAGTTCTTTGAATTTGATTCTAGGAAAGGTCTTTTGAGGTTTGGTGAGATTGGGTTTCTTTTGGTAACTCTCTACACCAAGCTAAAAATCCTCAACTGGTATTTTGATGATAAGACTTCTTGTGAACATACGAAAAGCCACAATAAAGTCAACAATATCATTGTCACCGAGTTGGAATAACTTGTGTTGAACACCAAGAAGAAGCATGTCTTCAATGTCGTTCAAGTGTAGATCAACAAAGTCACATTCTTTAAACTTGTATAGCTGTCGATCAGCTCTTCTCACCACAATCTCTTCTAAGTGACCATAACCATGTAGTTTCTTGACTTTCACACTGACCACACTGAAAATTTTCTAAGTAGAGTAGACTTTGTGCTTGGAAAATTTGTTTATTTAAGATCTATACCACAACTGACGCTTGGGACCTCAGTGTTTGATTCCCTTTAAAGCATCTTTGTCATACCCCACCTTAGTAGCACTCTAAAGCGTAGGGATCATGTCTTCAATTCCTATTATCTCATATTGTGCTGCTTTTGTCTTCGTGATAGACGTAGTGTAATTCTTTTTCGGATACGATGATTTCAGAAATTCCATATTGTTGTTGAAGAAGTATTCAGCAACAATGGTTAGACGACCTAGACGACCTTTCAAGGGAAGATGTTTGGTCAAGTCAAAGGGACAACGATCTCCTTCTGGATCGTTCCAGTCAAGTTTGTCTGTCAATTCTTTGAAGCACTCTTCCATGTTGTACTCAAGTTTAATGCTGCTTTTGCATGTGCCTTTCAACAGCTTGTAGACTGGTCCTACCAAGTGTGCTTTAGTAAGCTTATCTATCTTGAGTCAATTCATAGCAAACTTGAAGAAATCAATTAGAGTAGCCATAAGTGCATCAAATGTGAGAGGATCTTTCTTAGCAGACAGAAGATTATTAAACCATGGTTCCTTAGGTGAATCATCTACTACTTGAACTGTGTTCCATTCAGGATCAGGAGTAGGAGGCCTTTGAGGTTCTGTAAACCAATTAGGAGTGTTGTCTTTCTTTGGTTCTGAAGAATCTTGTGGTTGTTCAACATCATGAACCACCTCTTCAGCAGCAATGTTATCCATATCATCCATTATCAGCTCAGTAATTGGTTCTTCAACTGTTTCCTCTACTGTTGCAGACTTGCCGGCTTTAGAACCTTTGGTTAGAGCTTTACCTTTAGAGGTTTCCTTGGTGGTGGATGTATTCTTAGATGAATCTGACTCTTTGGTTCTTCTCCTCTTAGTCTTCTTACCCTAGTTGGGTCCAGCAGAAGGGTCTTCATCCTTATCACCATGCGGCCTTTTTTGCTGCTTGAGTGAGTCAGCAACACCTTTATCCATGGCTTCTTCATCCGTAATTAGTGCTTCCATAAGAGCATGATACAATGCTTGGTTTGTTGGATGTTTGATAAAAGACTTGGAATCATTCATGGATTGGAAAAGAGCATGTTTCAGATCATACTCATAAAGGCAACCTTATCAGTTGACTTAATGGTATACTTGGTCATCTTCTACTTATCTACTTGTTACTTCTTGACCTTAAGGATCTCTGAAGTACTCTTTATAAGTTCTTGTTCCTGATCAATTAATTGCTTTTGTGATTATTGTTGAATAAGATTAGCTGTATGTTTCTGAAGCACCTTGTGTAGTGCATCTCCTAAGCTTGATCCCAGATATTCATTCACCACAGCTAGAACTTGAGACCTTATTGTAGCAAGAATTTCTGTAGAGTGATCAACTTTCTTGAGCTCAGTGACATCCTTTTCCAAATCTACAACTCTTAATTGAACAGAATTAAATGCAGCAGTTGTGATTGTTGGTATTTCTGGAACTGAGGTTGTGAAAGTTGGAGCTTCGGTGGTGATTGGTGGTTTAGCGTTAAACAAGGTAATGTTAGTTAAAGAATACTTTTAATAACATTCCTTAATTTACATTTAAGCTTCTACTGTTTTTAAGTTTCACCTAGAACAGAAGCTCTTTATAAGCAAAAAATCCAAAAGTTTAGCAAACAAGCACCATCTCAGTGACACAACTTAGACGCTACATTTTTGAACTTATTCTTTGGTTAAAAGTTGAAAGAGCTTTTATTAAAGTTGTTAGGATTAAGCTAGTCTATAACTTTGTAGTTTTAAGATTTTTCTGAAAAGCACTTTTTCAATAAGCAAAATAAGCCAAATTCGTAGGGTTTGTTTTGTACTTTTCTTAAAGTGTGGGGTTACCCGTTTCTACTAAAGTGTAAATTCCTAGAAGTTAGCCCGCCTACCCTCTACTTTCCTTTTTAACACTTTTTACCCTGTCTTTCCTAGTTAAATAAAAAATTTAATATTTTTGATTTTAGTTTTAATAAAATTAGGTTTAGGTTTTAATTACACAAATTAGAGTTCAATTAGGTTTTAAAAATTGGGGCTTTTTGTTCTTTAATTTTTCTGCACCTTTCTAGAATTTAAAAACCAATTTTCTAAATTTTTCTCATTAAAGTTGTATTTTCTAGAAATTTAAATAGACTTTAGTGATTACTTTTTCTTAGATAAATCATAAAAAAATTCAAAAATACATAAAAAATTCTAATTCTTTTTCCTAAAATTTTCATTTTAAATCTAGTATTTTTGAAAAATAAAAGAAAAATTTTAGTGTTAA